>JARHVA010005276.1:0-127500 GCA_037957365.1 Torreya grandis | reverse complement strand
TGCTTGTAAGGCTACAAAATTACAACTACCCAGTCACCCACCTCAAAATTTTGCTCACTATGGTGTTGATCTGCTTATTGCTTCATCATGTTTTGTGCCAAGGCCAAATTCTCTCTCAAACTAGCCAAAACCTCTTATTGATGCTGAATGTGCTCCTCCACATCTTGAACCTTAGTTTGCACCTTTAATGAAGAAGTGATGGAAGGTGGATGGTAACCATATAGTGCTAGAAATGGAGACATTTTAGAAGAGGTATGTAAATATGTGTTATACCACCATTCTGCAAGTGGTAGCCATTTAACCCAACATTCCTATTTATCTGGTACAAAATAACAGAGATACCCCTCTAAACATTTGTTAACCACATCTGTTTATCCATCAGATTGGGGGTGGTAAGATGAACTATGAGCTAGATGAGCACCCAAATAGGAAAATAGTTTAGTCCAAAAATTACTAGTGAAAATAGGATCATGATCACTTACAATTATTTTCGGGGTTCCATGTAATTTTAAAACTGCCTCTAGAAAAATAGTTGCTACTATACTTACTAAAAATGGGTGTGAGAGAGCACAAAAATGGGCATATTTTTTAAGCCTATCCATAATGACCAAGATAACATTCTTAACTTAAGAACAAGGCAACCCTATGATGAAATCCATGGAAACCTCCTCTCACCTTTGATTATGAATTGCTAACAGTTGTAACATACTTGGGGTCTTAACTATCTCACCTTTATTTTGTTGGCATATCAAGCATTCTGACACAAAATTTTGTACATATCCCTTGAGTCCTTCCCAGAATAATTATTTCTTAGTTATTTGATAAGTTTTTGAGAACCCTGAGTGTCCCCCAATTGGAGATGCATGCAACTCTACAAGAATCTTATGCTTAGGCTATGAATCTTTACACAAGTATAACCTACCCTTATACCATTGGACATTACCTTTCCATTCAAATTGTCAGAGGCTAAAGTACCTTATTGGAGATTTTTAATTAGAACCTATGTATCCTTTACTTGCTCCCATTCTAACCTGGCTTCATCCACCCAATCTGCTTACAACATGGACATTTCACAAAGTAATGCTTCTATGGATGTATCCTATTTGGATAGTGCATCTGCTACTACATTATCTTTACCCTTATTTTAGATGATTTCAAAATCATAACCCAAAATTTTGGTTACCCACTTTTGTTGTTCTTTAGATGATAATATTTGCTCCAAAAATTATTTGAGATTATCATGATCTATTTTCACCTTAAAGTGTCTACCCATCAGATAGGGCCTCCATTGTTTAACTGCATGAAGAATAGCCATCATTTATTTCTTGTAGATAGGTTTTTGTAGATTCTTACCTTTGAATTGATGACTCATAAATGAAATGGGTCTTCCTTCCTACATTAGTACTGCTCCTAACCTAGATCCAGAAGCATCACATTCAATAGTGAATGTCTTTGAGAAGTCTAGAGTAGCCAAAACTGGGGTGGTGCACATAGCTCTTTCAGTTTCTCAAATGCTCTGGTGGCGGCATCATTCCAATGGAAGGCATCCTTTTTTAGCAATGCAATGAGTGGAGCCTCTATGCTTCTATAACCTTTCATAAATATTTGGTAGTAACCTATTAGTCCTAGGAGCCCTCAAAGGTTTTTGAGAGTTTTTGGCATGGACCATTCCATCATAGCTTTGATATTTTGGGGATCAACTTTGACACCTTTATGGGAAAAAATATGACCTAGGTACTCTAACTCCTTTACTCCAAAAGCACATTTGGATGGCTTTGCATAAAGCTGATGCTTCTCCAAAACTATCAACACTTGTTTCACATGTTGTAGATGTGCTTCCCATGTCTAACTATAAATCAATATGTCATCAAAGAAAACCAACACCAACTTCCTTAAAAAAGGCCTAAAAATAGTGTTCATCAAAGTTTTAAAAGTAAATAGTGCATTTGTAAGACCAAAGGGAATTACCAAAAACTCATAATGACCCTCATGTGTTCTAAAAGTAGTTTTATGAACATCTTCATCCTTGATTCTAATTTGATGGTGCCCCAAACAAAGATTCAATTTTGTGAAATAATTAGCACCATGCAACTCATCAAGTAAATCATCAACTACTAGAATAGGAAACTTATCTTTGATGGTTTACTTGTTAAGTTCCCTATAATCTGGGCACATCCTCCATGTGTCATCCTTCTTACGCATTATGACCATTGCTGATTAATATGCACTTTGGTTGTGCTTGATGATCCCTACCTCTAGCATCTCATGGACCATCTTTTTTATTTCACTCTTCTATACATATGGATATCTATATGGTCTAATATTTGGTGGTTGAATCCATGGAAGTAGTTGAATGGCATGATCATGTTCTCTTTTTTATGGTAGTTCTTTAGGCATAGCCCCAAAAATAAATGGGTGGTCATCAAGAATCATCTATAGATCAGGATGTGTAGAAACCTATATGGGTTGAACTTCTATGGAACATAATCATGCAATAATTTCATCTGCCCCCTTTTTTAGCATCTTGGTCATCTGATGTGAACTAATCAATTGTGGAGATTTTGCCTATAATCCACATAGTTTAATTTTCCTACCTTCAGAATGAAAGTGAATGAATAGTTTTTGGAAGTTCATCTCAATGGTACCCAAGGTTGTGAGCCATTGGACTCCTAAAACAATGTCTATGCTACCCATGGGAATAGAAAACATAGGAGAATCAAGATTATACTCACCCATAACAAGCTTAATACTATGGCATTTGCCTGAACAATTAATTATGCCACCATCTACAATCATGACCTATAATTCTAGTGCTACGTAGATGAAACAGGTCAATCAAGTGGCCAACTTATGGTTGATGAAGTTATGTATGCTCCCTAAATAAATAAACACTATCACCTTTTGTTTCTTGAGGAAACCCACCACCTTAAGATTTTGTAGAGTGATAATACCTACAAGTTCATGACAAGAGATTATAGGTTGGGAATCTTTAGGTACCTCCTTTATCTCTTCCTCATCATCATTGGAGGCATCATCATCTTCTTCATCTTCATTGGATCCCTCAATGTAGAATAACTTCTTCTTGGCACATCTATACCCTTTGCTCCACTTGTTGTCATAATCAAAACATAATCCTTTTACATGCTTCTCTTCAATTTACTGAGGGGTAAATCTGGTAGGTGGAGAAAATGTTGGTGTCGATATGCTATGATCTTTGAAGTGAGTGAATGGATGCTTCTTTTTGGCTATGAATTTTTCCTCATCTCTATGTGCCATGATAATATAATCAAAAATCTTAAGTGGATTAAACATAAGTACCTCATGTTGAATGTGGTCCTTAAGTCCACCCAAAAATATGTCATTCAAGTTCTCCTCAGAAATTATCTCCACACATAAGGAGAGGTTCTAAAAATGATGAATATAATCCTTGACAGAGCCAGTCTATCACAATTTTTCTAGTTAGCTAAATTAATTCTCTATCACACTATTACCATAGTGTAATTGCAGCTCCTCTATAAAAACTGACCAGGTGATGTTGAGAGTCATCTTTTTCTTTTGAGCACATAACCATCAATACCAAATGAATTAATCAGGTTGAAGATACAAGGATGCCATGGTAACCTTTTGTCCACCTAGGATATGATGTAGATCAAAAAAATTCTCCATTTGGTTGATCTAATTAAGTGGATATTTTCCATCAAATTTATGCATATCCACCTTTGGTAACAGGTTCCTCTGTGGCAATGTAGTTGGATTTGAAGTAGACTGGTTGGAATAACCACCCTGGTGGGGTTGTGTAATAGTGATAGCTGGATGATTTGACTAAATATTTTTCAAATCCATCATGATATCTACCAAACTATCTTGTATTCATTTCATATTAGATTGTATGCCTTGCATCTCACTTTGAATGCCTTGCATACTATAGTCAAGCTGGCTCACTTTGTGATCTATGTAAAAGAACCCTGGTATAAATGATCCAGTACACCCCATTTTGACTCCATCTCTTCCTTGTTAGGATTTTTACCTAGATTTTTAGCATCCTTTCCTCAGCCTCAAGTTTGTGGACCTATCATAAAGGGGCTTTACGATGTAGACCCTGATTGGTACTTTTGACCCAACTTTGACTAAGTGATTTTGTACTTATGTCAGCCTCAAATAATAACATACAAAGAACATACACTAGAATTTTTTTTCTAATCTTTCCAAAATGTAAATAACTCAAAAAAATTCTTTGAATTGTGCACTATAGAGCAATTTTATGAAAACCCTAAAATGGTGATAACTTTTGTAAAACAGATCCAAATGCGCTGAAATTTTGATGGAAGCTTAATTTAATGATTTATAACCTCAATTAAACAAATTGTAGAGAAATTCATAACCTTATATATATATATATATATCCAAATTTTAAAAAATTAGGGTTTCACCCACAAGATTGCCCAAATCGTAGCTCTAATACCACTTGTAATGAAATTACTTCAACAATAAAGTAGAATAGAAGAAATAGATCCAAATATGACTTAAATATATCAGAATATATGATAATAGACAAGCCACTTTGAGGGGGCAACCTCCACAAGCTTTGATAAGAGTATAATTCACAATTTGATGATAAATAATTACCCACTACATCCTATATATAGTCTATCTAGGCCATGGTTACTCCATAAGCTAACCTACTAACCAAATAAATGCATAGAGAAATGTGATATGGCATCAAAGAGGGATAAGTAAGCCACAAGTTGGATATTCCTATCCTAATACATGTGATAGGTTAGGGGCGTAGCACATATAGTAAGTCATCCACAAGGTCATAAATATAATTGAAATATCTTAGTTATTAATCATACATAAATGATGACAATAATTCTTTAGTTTATATTTTATTCCCTATAAACCCCTATAATATTGAGCTTCTTTGACTTCCTTTCTTTCTCTCCTTTCCTTCTTGTTATTATGTTTGCTCTCATCCTTAAATGTCCTTTATACTAATTTTCTCTTATGTTTGTTTCTTCAATCTTAGTTGATGTTCATACTTGGTTAATGGAACAATATTATCTCCACTTCTCAAGACTTTATCTTAATCATGATTAACCTATCTTCCTCCTTTGTTAGTTGTAAGGTGTACATTGAGTTGGGAATGAGATGACATTTTTTACAATTATTTGGAATCTAAAAACCTTTTATAATAAGATCTACCACTCTACAACATGTAAAAAATTTCCAAGCTCTCAATACCAAATTTAAATATTTGAATAGTTCATTTTGGTGGGGAAATCAAAATTGATCTTGTATGAACAATTTTATAAGGATCAAGGACTGATGCTCTCTTAACATGATAAAATAAGACTTTATACACCTAGAAATGATCCATTACAAATAACATGAAGCTTTAGACAAGCATATTACTACTACAACATGACCTTTAAGACTAATATGTACAAACATAGATGTTCTTAACTTATGCACCTACATCAGACTCCTAGGCTTGAAAATATACATGAGTTCCTACTCATGAGATATTTTTTATTGACCTCATTGCTACATATAATATTTTACCTTTATGTCTTATTTAGTTAGCTTTTCATACATGTGGACATGTAATTTCTATCCATACTTGTGCCTCTTCTTTTTTTCCTTCTCTTTTGTTATACCTTCATATGAAACAAACCTATTAGAAAAATACACTATTTATTGAGGTATATTCCATTTGTCTTCATTGTATGCATGTTGTTCATGTTTCCCGTTCACTTGATGGACTTCAAAAGATTCATTATCAACCTTCCCAATGCTGATCCATTCTTCATATATTTGTATTTGAACATGTATTTGATATTCATTCTTCAAGGATGATTTAGCTTCCTTCTTGTTCTTCATGCTTACAAAATCAAGTTCATTTCCACTAGCATAAAATTTTTGATCATCATGACTATTTCCTTAGATGTCATCTTCTTTTATTTTCAACTCTTCATAGTTACTTTTTTTTTCTGTCTCACACAAGTAACCATGTTGTCATACTAGACATATATCTCTTCCTTCATTTTTGATTTTTCTATCTTCTTTCTCATATAATCTTCCTATTTCCCATCTTGTTATTTATGGTATTCATGTTGCACATCTAGTTGTTCAAGGTTCATTAACACCTTATCTTCTTCATTCTTTCCCATATTTAATGTTTCATCTTGGGTACTATCTTCATGCACCTATGTACCTGAAAACATACACTCAAACTTATTTTTAGAAATAAAACATTGAGACTTTTTTGTCTCTTATTATTCTTCCTTTATCAAGGCAATCAATTTATGCCTTCTCCTCTTTTTAATTAATAGATCTATAGGCCAATTTAATTTTCTTCTCAAACTCTATCCATAGCATTAAATTTCTTCTTCTTGTATCAACTCCATCATGATTTTCAACTTTTATTTTAACTCAACTATCTCTTTCTCCATATCCAATTCTTTCTTATCAATACCTTCTTTCATATTTTTATGTCATTTTCCTTCAACTAAGCCCTTCATCTTACTATGCTTGTCTTATCTAAACTTATTATCTTTTCCTATGAGCCTCAATGTAATTTTTCCTCTTATATTTCTCTATTTGGGATTTAATGTTCCTTATCTTCTCCAACAAGTTTGTCTCACCTTACTTGCTTCCCAATACCTCACCTAAGTTACCTTCCTCTAAACCTAGTATTTTGGTACCTCAAGCCCACTTACCTTGAAATTTGTTCTTGAGCTTATTTTTTATCCCTTTCTAAATTTTTCAATCTTCAATGGGATATATGGATCCTCACATGACACTAATTTATTTTTCAACCTATATTCATATAAATTGATCATATTTTACCTATAATTTATGACCTTACAATTTCTTAATAGCTCTTACTGAGTTTTGAAACCAAAAATGATGTTATCCCAAACCTTTATCCTTTTATATTCAATATAATGAGAACCAATTCCTTTATTGATTCTCAAAAATAAAATCATGATAATGTAAAAGGACTTTAACTATATTGGGGGTCAAATAAAATTATGACAATTCACAAACTTTACAATCTATCATGATGATTAAAATTGTTATAACAAATATTTTCACCTGTATCTTGTCACTACTAGGTTTTTTATTACATATGGAAAACTTGGGTTTTACAAGGACCCCAAAACCTCAAATGCAATTTTTTTTTTTTTAAAATAGGCCTAACAAGGCCAAACGAGCAAAAAGAGAAGGTCTAAACAACAAAAAATAAAAGTAGACATAATAAACAAGCTAATTGGGGGGACCCTCTTGGGTGTCCTCAACAAAATTATCCTTTGATGGGAAATTGGTCTTGTCTTTCAATGTTTTGACTCTGGTTTAATTCTTTGGACCCTCAGCTTGTTCACCAATAAGAATCATCCTCGAGCATTTCCTGCCTTTCACTTTGGGGGAGGGATGCTTAAGGGGGACCCCCTAGGGGCCCCGGGGGGGATTTGGGGTCCTTAGGGGATTTTTGAACTGGGGAAAGGGGAGGATGTAGGGTAGAATATATGAACACATGGGTTGTGGCCTCCATTTCCTAGTGAATCTCATTCCAATCTTGGATCATTTTCACCAAATTGAATCCCACCTATTGGACCTTTATGTTGAAATTTTACAACATTACTTTGTTCTTCTCATGTTACTCTAATATAATGGCCTTAACTTTATGATCATGGGTAAAGGGACAGCCAAGAGTGATGGGTTTGGGTTTAGGGATGAAAATCATTTTCAAGGGAAGGTCATCCAGAGGGGAATGGGGTAAACTATTATGAGGAGAAAGTTTAGTGGTGGGGAGGGAGCACACAGAAGGATCTCCATCTGAGGGGAAATTTGGGGATTAATCCTTGGAGGAGGATCATTTAGGGGTATTTTTTTATCAGGGTATGGCCATGTTTCACTAGAATAAAGATAAATCCTTTATGCAAAATTGGGTTAGTAGCATTAACCTAGTGAAGGACTATGATTTTCAGGGATTTCAAAAGAAAATATGGAAGGCTAATATTAAAACTGATGAAATGATTGAGAAACATGAAATGGTGTAAAAATATCAAGGAGTACTTACCTTCTAGGTTCATGTACCTCATGACCTGTAAACAGACTTCAGGGTAATATTTGTGCAAGCCAGCATCGGGAAATCCCTTTTTCTCCATTTTCACAAATTTATTGGTTTGAAAAAAATGTTGTAGTAAATCTTATTTCTTTAATTTATCCTTGTATTATTTTTTTCCTATGTAAGTCATGCCCGTGAGTTTTCCTATAAGCTCCTAAGAAACATTAATGAAAATCCCCCTCATAGAAAGCTTTCTTTTTGACTAGGTAGCTATGAAATCCTTACCACCAAAGAATTACGCTCAGTGATACACTCCATATAATCTATTAGCCCCTATTTTTTGATCTTTTTCCACACCTTTTTGTTTTCATGAACCTCTTTGTAGGATGTTGGCTCTATGCAGTCTCAATCACTGCCCATGTTGATAGGAGTTTCAAGGTTAGAGGGAGTGGTCAAGGGTTTTGAATGCTAGAGAAGAATCTAGAGCTTATGATAAGATGGATGTACACCAAAGTCTTCCAATAATAATTGCATTCCCTTGCCTTAAGATTAAATTATGACTAAAATGCCATGATTAGGAATTTCAAGGTGAAAATCCACACATGCAAGAACATGATAAATTTAAATGGCATGTGTTCCTTCAGTATAGGTGACACTAAGTGTCATAGGGGAAAAACTACCTTCATTATGATAGATATTTAAAACTTTGAGTTACACTTTAGTGATGGTTAGAGAGTCTGCCACTCCATTGCCTTCCCTGCAAGTATGTATGAGTTTAACTTGAGGAAAGGTGTGAAGGATAGACTTTGCATCTTTGACCAGGTCCTTAATAGTATGAGAGGGAGTGTTTTTTTCTTATAAATCATTAATAATATTGAGTTAATCTCTCTCTACTATGACTAATCTTATTAAGGCTCTATATAAGTTGAATACCCTAAAAAGTAGCTTTATCTCCAGCTAGATGATTAGTCTATTTACCCAGGGGCCTTGCATAGGCCACTAGAAATTCACCATTTGAATTTATTATAATTCCCCCTCCATTAGCTAGGCTAGGGTTGCCTTTAGAGGCTCCATTGAAGTTCAATTTTATCCACCCCACTGGGGGACTTTCTATTTGTTTTGCTTGTGTATGATGTCTTTTGAGGAGGAACTGATGACTTGTTGAAGATCCTAGTTGTTAAGAATGAGACGTGCAGAAGGTGGGGAAAGATCATTATACTTGGGATGAAAAGCCTTCTAATTTTCAAAAATGGCTTGACAAAGCTTGAAAATTATGTTCTTCCACTAGTGCCTTTTGTTTCAAAACAATTGTCGTTATGAGCTTTCCAGAGGCACGAGAACCAATAGGGAAGTGTAAGATGCCAAAGGAAAGATAGGAATGGGATATTCCATGGGGGATTACATTGTAAGATGAGATACACTATGTTTTTCAGATTGACCCAAGTTAATTTGAAATGACTAAGGATCATGTTGAATAAATTCAGGTTAAAAGGGCACTCTAGAAATAGATGTTGAGTGGATTTTTCCACCTATTTGCAAATAGGGCATCTATTGGGGATGATAAATCCCCTTTTGGAAAGGTTGTCATTATTAAAAATTTTATTTTGTGTGACAATCCAAAATAAAAATTTGATCTTGGGGGTTAGATATTTTACCCAAAATTTTTTCTAGTGGTTCCAGTTGCTATCTATATTAAGTTCAATGGCATGGCCCGTGTACATCGAGTAATCTTCATTGTCTTCTACTCTCCAAATGAAATGGTAATATTTTTTAACTAAGGGGATATGTAGATTAGAAATAATATAGTTAATATTCTTGATATCTTGTGATGCTTCTGAGGGAAACCCTACATTGGGGATGGCTTTCCAGCACTTCCATCCTTGATTTCCCAGTAGTCCTTAATCTTGTCACTACTAGGTTATTAAGACTCCAATTAGGATTATATTTCATTTAAATAAGATTTTACCAAGAAAATTGACTACCTTTATCAATTTTATTTAAATAATATTTCTTACTCTTTATGGATTTCAAGGATTATATTCTTTTTTAGGGTGCTTTCAATCCTTATAGACATTCCTTTACTCTTGAAAAATATAGTAATCATGGACTGATTATAGTCCCAAATGTAGTATTTATATCTTGTATTGGTACTCACTCTTATTTGTATGATTTATCTTTAAAAACACAGCAAATTATTCTCTTAATCATCTATATATCCTTATAATTTTTATTAATCCAAGAAACATATTTTAAGCCTTTCTCACTTCTCTGGTTTCTTAAGGAAATGACTACAACACAACCTTTTAGGCTTATGAATGAATTTTATTAATATTTTAAATTATTTTAATTACTTAAGACATGGGTTATTTAATTATTCAAAATTATAATTCATTCACTATAATATTATACAACTTGTTTCATAGGCTTTGACCATTCTATATGTTTATTTCTCAATCAACTAATAAATTACAATCCTACAATCATGGAAACTAATGTATATCATTATAAATACACCCTAACAACTTTAAATAAATTTTTAAATCTTAAAAATAATTTTCCCAATCTCCCTTATAATTTTCATCAACTGAGAATTAATTTTCTAAAAATTATGCTTTCTTTAGATGTGTCAAACAAGGTTTGACTATGAAATACAAGCCTAGTGACTGAGTTTATTTTATAACTTTCCATATAAGCATCCTCAAAAGTTTAAATAAATTTAATAATATTTAAAATACCCTCTATCAAATATATACAAAATTTCATTACATTTTATTGAATCCTTTAAATAAAACAAGATAAAGACATTCTTTTAGCCTAATTTAGGTCTGTAGAACTGAGATTTGATTATTTCTCTCACAATACTCATTATTTTATCATTAAACATTTTTAAACACCTTATAAACATGTTAAACCATTTTAATACAAATTTTGGTTATTTTTTACTGATTATAAATCAATATATGAATATTTTTTGTCCAAACTAGGGCTTTTAGCCTGTGACACAACCAAGAGCATCTAAATGGAGATATTTTGAGTTATAGACATTTTTTTTTGACTTATTTTAACTTGGATAAATACTTACACAAATAATTTAATCTTTGAAAATTATTTTATTTTTTTAAAACAATCTTTAGATGCAAAAAAAGACCTTTTTCCCACTAACTATTACACTTTTGATTGTGTTTCTAGACTGAGTAAAATAGTGAGCTAAAACTTTAATTTTCAATTTGTTACTATTTTTGGATCTTTTATTATTTTAATGATCCTTCCACATTTTTATTTTACTATGAATACCAATTTTTGGGCTTGAATATTTTCTAAATGGATACAATACTCTTTTTAAAGATTAATAGAACCCTATCTTATGCTCAAACATGACTAAAAAAATTCCATTTAACTTATTATAACCTATATATATGAAATAATATTGACTTGGATAAGACTCATATAAAATAATCCTCCATATCAATCACTCACTCATATTTATTCATCTTAACAAATTAAATAATGATAATTCCTTAACTATCACAACTTTACAATACTATATATAATGCAGTGAGCATATACTTACATCAATTATAGTATTAATAACTTGTTTGTGAATATTTTGAGGATTTATTTGATCCTAAATATATTATCCCTAATCTTAAAACTAATATTTATATCAAACAAAGTATATAATTACAAAAATAAGCAACTTTCTTGGGTACATACCCATATTTTATACTTTAATAGGCCTACAACCTAGATGAGCATCCACAAGAAGACAATAGTAATTCAAATAAATGAATAAACACACAATTATATAATAAGGAATCAAAAAGGTCATAAATATAAATTAAATATATTACTTTATTAATCATACACAAATGATGACAATAATTCTTAAGTTTATCTTTTATTCCCTGTAATCTTGAGCTTCTTTGCCTTCCTTTATTTCTCTCCTTTCCTTCTTATTGTTTTTTTTGCTATTCCTTGAATTTCATTTATACTAATTTTTTTCTTAACATTTTTTTATTCATTAATATCTGACATCCATATTTGGTTAATGGAACAAGAGTCTCTCCTCTTATCTAGACTTTATCTTAATCATGATTAATTTATCTTCCACCTTTTTTGGGTGAAAGGTGTACATTGAGTTGGGAATGGGAGTACGTTTATTACACTTAGTTGGAATCTAAATTTTTTTTACAAGATTATTTACCACTTTAGAACATGTGAAAATTTTCCAAGCTCAAAATACCAAATTTAAATATTTGAATAGTTCATTTTGGAGAGAAAACCAAAATGGAACTTGTATGAATAATTTTATAAGGATTAAGGACTGATGCTCTCTTAACATGACATGTTGTATAAAATTTAGTTTCTAGTTCATTTACTTTTTTAGGCACTTATCTAGTCATCCAAGTTAGTTTTAGAGTTGTTATAACTAGGCACAAAAATTGACTAATCTCGTAGTACTCAATATTTATCACTTGACTACATCAGCATCAATTCACATAAGGTGCAAGCCTTATGCACTCACCTAAAGTATAATAGAGAAAGAACTAGTGCCCATATTGGGCTAGTTGTGACATGTCACAACTCATTATTCATATGAATTTGTCATTGCAATAATGATGTTGGTAGGTTCATTAGCTCAAACCATTTTTGGGCTCAGCTAATGGTCTATAGGTGTAAAGCCTATTAGGGGATCTTATTCTAGTCATAGGGGTGCAATCTTATATTTAGTGGTTTTATTATCTCAAGGGAATATATCTTTGTCTTATTAGGATTAAGACCATTCAACACTTTGATGGGTCAAGGGGATTGCTTCAGATCAAAATTTTATGCTTAAGTTAGCACCTTAGGCACATATATCATTTCTTGGTGTAGGGTCTTTCCTACACTTAGAGTATTCCCACATAATATTTTGGCATTATCATAAATTATAGAGATGCAATTAACACTCTAAACTAGAACTTCATTTAAACACCACATTCATATATTAAACTAACCATTATACTTATTGTAAACATTACACAATTCAATAATGAAGTGAAAGACATTCAATCAAAGACTCTATGTATTACAATAATTGATCTTCATTTACTTAATGCTTCAAATATAGAGTACAATTCATATTAAAAAATTAGAGAAAATGATCATGTAAACTACTAAATGACCCAGTGGTTCATAGGTGATCTTGGGTGATATAATTGGATCCTCAAAGTCATCTAGGCTAAAAATTATGATAATGGCATCCTTGATAGATTATCTAGAGCCAATTATTTATAGGTTTTCTACTTCAATTTTCATCCCCCCACTCATTGGATCTATCTTAGATTTATAACACTTAGAATCATTTTCATGATAGGGTGGAGGGTGTATGCTAGGTGCTAAGCTAGATCCTTGGTTGATAATTCTATTGGCTTAATTAACTTACACCCTTCATGTTTTGGTTTCCATGTAGAACCACTCAAAAAGTTTCCCTAAAAAACTAGGTACCAAGTAATCATCTGCTAGTTGGTTCTAGATTTGTGATTATTCCTCTAGCTAGTGCAAAAGGTGCCAAAATGGCATTATTATCAAATGATTACCTTTTACTAATAAATATATTGAGTTGGTTTGTATCCATACTTATAAAATTAGGGGCCCAACATTACCCTATACAAAATTATTAATCTACCCTTGTACTAGTCTTTCAATGATTTTGGTGCACAAATCTCGAGTGCGCTCTCCTTTAGTTCAATGTTAAAGTCCATAAAGACCTTGATAGATATCTTGAGTTCCTCAATGGCACTATCTATTTATATGGAGGTATTACTAAGCATGATCACATCCATCTTCTCTAATTCTTTTTGGAATGCCTCAAAGTTTGCCTTATCTTTTGCTACTCCTCTATCCAGTATTTTTCCTTGTTCTCAAGCCTTGGTTTACAAGGTATAGAAAAGTGATTCCAAGATTTATTCTTGGTCAAGTAATTTACCTTCCCTATTATTTGGGTGAACTTTGATCTACTCATTGTGTGTACCTATTCCATCATCACCTCCCTTTCCCCCTTAGCCTATTTAAGGCATGCATATATGACTAACACCTAGTTAGATAAGCTACAAAAGATGGTATTGACTACCTCTATACCCTCTTGAAGTTGTGAAAATAGGTCTTATACCTCTTTAATTGTTTTATTTATCTCTTATTTTAACATGGTGCATGTATCTTCCTCTTATTTTAGTGCTAGCTCTACCTTTAAACTCAAGAGCATCTGCTCCACTAACATGCATACCTTGTCAACCTCTGAAAGATTCAAAGTGTCAATGTCATCCAAGAGGGATGGCTTGGCTACCTATATGTTCTTAGCTAGTTATCATAATTTAAAATTTATGGCCTTTGTTTCCTCTTATACATCTAGTATGATCTTCCATGTGGAGGCCCTAACATCATTGACGATGTTCTTCTACACTACTTTAAATGCCATCCAGATGAACACATTTTTTGACCTAACTAGGTTCATTTAGTGGGGGTTTATGAGAAGGGAATCATGCCCCTCTTTTAGTTTTTATATACTTAGTATGGCCTTATGTGGTACCTCAAAATTAGGTTCATCGATATAACTATCAAAAGAAAATGATAGTTGTGGGTGCATCCTTGTTGTGGTAGTTGTAGAGGACATGTAGTAATCTTCATCGGTATACGCCTTCTAAACCTTTTCTCTTAGGATTGGATTGATGAATTATTCCTTAGTGACAATTAGATCCATCTAATCTTCTCCATATTCATCGATGATAGTGCTCTCTTCAGTGCTTTACTCTGAGGTTCCTTCTTATTACTCTAGTAGGGGTTATTCCTTGGGCTTGTCCCCTTTATTCAATTCTTCTTCCTCGATGCTATCTTCACCTTCCTATTTATACTAGGTTTCTTGTATGTTCTCCATTTTTATTTCAAGGCACCAACATCACCTTCCTTATCTCTAGGCACCCTTCTCTACTTGGCCATGCTTGTTGTATAACTTTTTTTGTTGTGCTGGTAGGGGTGATAGGTGCCTTTTCTATTACTTCCTTTATTGGTTTCATGCTTTCATCAACCTCTTTCTTTTACTTTTATTTCTTGGCCTTTACTTCTTGGGCCTTATTCTTTTTCTCAGCCTTCCTCTTCTTTTCTCTCACTAAGGCCTTTTATTCTTTGGAAATTCAAAGGGGGAGGTCATCATCCTTCTCAAGGCACACACCCTTCTTTCTTAGCTTCATCACATAATATAACATGTGGATGTGCTAAAAAATCACTTATTTTTGGAGGGGATGGATTTCAGTGTGATCTGATTCATCTTCCTCATCTTTGGTAGCTTTCCCTCCTAGGTTCATGTATTGGAATTATAACCTAGTTCTTTCTAAATCCATGGTTTTCATCAAGATTTATAGTTACTATGTGTTATGAATTCTTTTGAGCACATCCCTAAAGTATTTGGATAAAAATTCCTAAGGGAGATTTAGCTAGCCTAACTTGTTACTATTTGTGAGTACCAATCACACTACACAAAAGTGTTGCATTATAGCAAATGTATCCATTCCAAACATATTCTAAGGGAGCTCCTTGGGGATTTTTCATTCCTCCATAAATGCTTTGATATACTAGGCACACCTCCCCATCACTCAGGTCTTATACTTCTAGGAGAATATGGGGGGGTAGGTGAAGTTTTGGTACTTTAGTATCAAGGAGTCCTTATGCACTAGGAAGTTCTAAATGTTTTCCTCATCACCATTGGGCACACCAATCTCCTCTATCTCTATTAAAATTAATATAAACCCCAACTAGAAGGTTTCACTCATCATGTGAAATTCAAGTGCATTCTTCACCATTTCTTCTATAATGAATTTTGTAATGTTGAACTTAACCCCATGCGCTATGTGGTAGGTGATACACAAGTAGGTCTTAGTGATGTTTATTCACCAACCATTAGGGAAAAGTTTTGAACTCATGAGGTGCATAGTTACCCTCATTATAGGTTCCTTGATTTCTTTGATTGGAAACATGAACCATCCCTTGTATTACCCAAGGAGTTTCATGACCCTTTTAACTTCAACACCATCTTCCATCATCTAGTGGATGTCTATATTGGAGTCTAGGAGCTTGGTGATTTGACCAATAAGGCTTACTAAAAACTACATGTGTCTCTCTATAAAGTAGACGTGGTCTCTTTGGATGTGCAAGGGAATGAATTTCATGAGTAAATCACAAAACATGATAAATCATATATTTTAGTTGTGTTGATGATTTCAAGTTTGTCTTGAATGGAGACATCAAATAATGTCATACCTGCTTCAATCTTGGCCCCTATATCAATCACCCAATCTTATGCTAGATCTTACACATTGATTATAGTACAGTGGTTATACTCCTTTAATTAGTAGGTGTGTGCAAAGGATACCCAGTTATCTCCTACCAAAACCCCCATAGGAAATTACATTTCTTGATATGACATCTTTACAAACACCTCTAGATCAACCTTAAAAATGCTAACTCCTACTAGTTTTAATTTATTCTTTGCAGTGACTATCTCTTCCACTAATCATGCCCTCTTATCATCCTTTTGTGCCTATAATAGGCCAAAAATCATGCATTTCTTCTCCATCCTAAATTGACTAGTGTTAAAGCATGGTCTATTTACTTTGCCAAAGCCTATAATTTTTGTTGGCACTCTTCATACTCATGAGATATATGACTATGACTTTAGCTCTCAAGCTTCGTTACCATTAATAGTGGCCTCAATGTCACTTAACTCTTTTACTTTATTTCTTGCACAATTTGTGCCCCACACTTATCTATGCCAATCTAAATGGGAATGCAATTCATTTTTCTATTCAATCATTCACTTTTGGCATCTATGTGTGCTCAATATTTCACTCTAGTAGTGTTTATTTAATTTGGCTCTAGTTTTTTAGTTTAGCTCTAGTTTGCTACTCTAAATTTTTAGTTCAAACTATATTCAAGTTTTTAACCTAAACCAATCATCCCTTCAATGTTTTATACCCCTAATTTAGCTACCTTCTTGATTATAGGTGAGTAATGGCATGGTGGTGCCCCAATTTTTTGGAATTTTCTAAAACTTGTGAAATCCACTACCACATGCACATTCAATGCGTATATTTTTGCCTATATTATCACCTCAATAAATTATCCTAACAATATTTTTGGTGAATTATCATGTAGTTTAAATGATCACTTCTCGTCTTACTTTGGGTGGATGCCATATTTTCTTGATGATCTTTCTCCTATACTTTACTCACTTGGCATGACCTTGACTTGCCTTATGGAAACTTGGGTGCAATGCCTCACATGCATGTGATTCACCCTCCCTAATTCCATCTTCTTTTTCTATTATGATTTTATTTTAAGCACACTTTTTTGTCTTGGTAAATTTATATGCGCTTTTATATCTTTACCTTGGCTTGTCCTACCCCATAAAAATCCCTTGTACTGGACCTCTAACACTTCAATCTCTACTTTTTATCTCTTGCACACGATTATAGTGTGCATATTATTTCTACCTCTTGTGCATTTACATCTTGTGGGCCTCTCTTTTTCAAATAGTATGCATATTTTCAAATTCTAGTGAGTTTCATGCACCTGGAAACTTAGGTGTCTGGCCTTAGGTGCTTAGAAAGTAACCTTTCTCAACTCACCCAACTATTATTATACATGGAAGTGCTAGAGTAGATCTTATATGGACCTAAAAGTGACTTACTTCTCAAATATTACACATTAGGATCTTATGTGCCTATTATCAAAATATGGTAAGCTTCATGCACCCATAACTTAGATGTCTAGCCTCAGACAATATAGAAAGTGTCTATGCTTGACTCACTTGGACGAATTTATGCCTAGAAGCACCAAAAGATTTAATCAATGGGACTTAAAGGACTACTTATTCACTCATGGAGAACACAAGAAAATTAAAAATTTCTGGCTTATGCCAAACATTATTCAAGTTATCATAACACAATCAACTTGTGACTGGGAAGTCAATGTTTGATAGCAAAAGATCCATCTTATTGCCTATATAGTTTCAACTAGTTGTCATTGAAATTCCCATGGATAATTTTTCTTGATAATATGCATAGATTACATGCACCCATTCCCAATATATTATGGATGACATATGGACCCATCAACCTAATTTGTAGCTTTCCTAGGTGATTAAGGTACTTGGAGTCATAGAGCAAGACCAATGTTCCTTCAGTTAGTACCTTGTGCCTAATATGCCTATCATGCCACAAATTCTAGTGCACCTTTTTGATTTATTGGATCCATATTTTTTAGGCATGTACCTCATCCAAATACTCCAAATCTTCTAGCCATGTAATCAATTATTTTTGGTCATCCAAATGACTAATATGCAATATGCACAATGATGGCACCAAGAACTCTATTGGTAAAATTTCCTCTATGCCAAGCATTAGTTGAAATGGTGTAGGATTATTTAGGTGCTTATAGGTTGTGCAATATGCCAATAGTACTATCAACACTTGATCATCCCAATATTTGTGACCAACATCACATATTTTTGTGAGGCACGTCCCTAGGATCTTGTTAAACACCTCAGTTATGTTATTTTCTTATGAATGATAAGGCATTGTCTTATGGTGTGTCACCATGTATTCAATCAATAAGATCTATATGGTTTCATTAATGAAGGGCATGCCTCTATTTCTAGTCAAATTGAGTGGGCACCCATAATGACTTATGATGTTCTCCCATATAAACCTTATGGCTGTGGTGGGTGTGAAATTTTTGGTTGGTGCTACCTTAGCCCACATAGTGAAATAGTTGATGGCCACCAAAGTATACTTTACACCTATACACCTTGTTGTAGGAGTAATTGGCCTAATGAAATTAATGGCCCATTTTTCTAATGGTGCCTAGGAAAGAATGGGGATGAGGGTCATATCATCTTAGTGGTTGGGTTTCCTTATGAATTGGCATATGTCACATACCTTGGTGCAATCCTTTATATTTTGGAATAGACTTGGCCACCACAAGCCTGATTGCAATACCTTGCACACCATTATGTCTCTAGCATAATGGCCTTCTACTATTCCCTCATGTTCCTCACATAAAATAGAGTCCCTTTTGTGTTCTAAGACACATCGGTGTAGGACTTCAAATCAGCCTAGTTTGTATAGTTCCCTACTAATGAGCTAAAAAAGGATGGTGTGAACTGTGAACTATTTCTTTTCTTTGGTTTACACTGTTTGGGGTGCAAACCTAGTTGTTAGGAAAATGGATATCTCCACCAAGTCCTTAGGGGTGTACTAAACTTTATAGAGTTGTGCATCTAACATGTCATCCTTAATAGGCATTATTGCATCACTAGAGTCAATGCATGCTAAATGGTCTAGGCCCAAGTTCTATTTTCTAGGCTTGATGGCAACTGTGAACTAGAATTCATGAAACACAACTATCCATTTACAAAATCACCCTTGGATAATGGGATTATTCATGAGGTACTTAAGCACTTTTTAACCCATGGAAAATATGTATGGGGTTGCCAACAATTATTATCTAAATTTTAAGAGGGTTTAGACCATAACAAGTGCCTCACACTTGGTAGTTATGTAATTTTTCTCTATCTAGGTTAATTTTTGACTTGTGAAGGAGATAAGATGATCCACCTTACCTTCATTAGGTTGTACCAAAATGGTGATATTTATATATCCATATGTATCAACATGGACATGGAATGGATTTATCCAATCAAAAAATTATAAAATAGGTGCACTAGCCAACTTGAGATTCAAAGTTTCAAAGGCATCCTCTTGCATTACACCCTAATAGATTGGACCATCCTTGTACAAAATATCCTATAGTGGTGTATCAATCCTTGCATATCTCCTTATAAAATTTATATAATAGCCATAATAGCCAAGAAAGGCACAAACATCTTTCTATGTGGAAGGGACTTGGAGTTGTATAATAATGAAAATCTTTACGAGATCGATGAGCAGACCATCTTTGTAGAAGATATGCTTGAGCAAGGTACCAAAAGGTGTCATGAAGATGTAATTATTAAGGTTTATAGATATTTGTAACTATAGACACCTCTCAAAAATGAGGCACATGTTAACCTAATAGTCTCTCACGAGCCCATACATAATTTAATAATCAAGGTACACCTCGAGTAACTTATGAATAAAATATTTAAATCTAGTGATGACCACTTTAGAGAATATGATTGACACATTATTGAGTCCAAAGGGCATCACATTATAGGTAAAATAACCCCATTCTATTGTAAAGGTTGTTTTAGGCCTATTCTCCTCTTAAATTTGGACTTGATGCTATCTAGAGAGACCATTAGTGAAAGTATAGATTTTGTAGCCTATGACACCATCCAAGACTTCATCAATGAATGGAGTCAGGAAAGGGTCAGTGATGTAAGTGATATTTAACAACTAGTAATCAATGTAAATGTTGATGTGCCCATCCTTATTAATGTTAATAACCATGGGGCTCACTCATTCTGACTCTTGTACCAAGTAGATCACTCTTACATATAGCATACCATTAATCTCTATTTTGACCTTGGCACAATGATTGGGGTTCATTCTATAGGGGCATTTCTTGATAGGTTGCATACCATCCACTAGCTTCATTATCATTTTTACAAGGGATGAGTGGGTGCCTTTCATGTCTAAATAATTTCATAGGAATAAATATTGAAATTCCTTTAGGAGATACACAATTCATGCCAGCTCCATGTCAGACCAATATGTACCCAAATTAGCCACCTTTGGTTCTCCTTCTAAGCTGATGTCTAGTTGGGTGGTTTTAATTAGTGCATAGTAAGGCTAATTTCTCTCTTGATGTGTGTCCTTAACTTGTCTAATCCCCTCAATTATTTTTATGTGGAGATTCATAAGGTCTTCCTCATCAAGGGTGATATCATCCACTTGGTGTACAAGCTTCTCTTTATATATCAAGGATGTCTAATTGCATGCCTTATAAATATTAGTATCTTCATCACTCAAGTCACTATTGAGGTTTTACTCCTAAAAAAAGTTGGGAATGCTAATCCTTTTTCCTTGAATATATATTTTAAGTGATCCTCTAATATTATAGTGTCCTCAAACACTACTCTTTGAATTACTTGTAATGGCTCGATTAGTTTCAGGTTATGTGAGGAAAAAGAGAAGGTGTGCACAAACTTCTCCTTTAGGACCTTCCAACTAGATATATCATAGTGAATTTTGTTGACAACATACAAAACTCATGCCGACATCTTCAAGGTTTGTAGAAGGAGTGCACCCATAGGTTTTTGAGGGTGTTTACACCATAGTCAATCCATGTTTCTTCTCACAAGTGTATGTGCACTATTTGGTCTAAACCGCCATAGTATGTAGAAATATCTAGGTCCTCATTTTTATTTCCAAATTTAGTGTAGATGGTTTCTTTTACATCTTGCCAAATTGGTAGAATAGGTCTTTGTGCCACTCCTAATGAGTGGCAGTGCTTCTTAAATTACACACCAATGCACCCATTCTACTTATCTCTTTTGAGATGCATGGCTCAAGGTCACAGATGTATTTTTCCATAGGATTTCTCCCATTATATCTCAAGAGTGTGGAAAGTTTACCTTTTCTCAAGTGAAATGATTTCTTCCCCTTCTTTATGTTATAGAATACCCATCTCTTTGTAGTGCAATCAATCTGATCCTATCTAATCTTCATAGATTTTGGTGCCTTCATTTTCACTAAGCAAGACCTCTAATCAGTCATCTCATAAGATTTTTTGACCCATAAGTCATAAGTAATGTTAGTGGTGTCTGAGGCTAGTTGCCCATCCTCTTGAGAAATCTCTCCTTGATCATTTGGATTGAGTCTCGATGTCTTATGCCATGATGTTGTAGATATGGTTGATCTCATCCTAGATCAACAATTTCTACATAGGGGGTCCTTGGTCACTTGAGAAGGGGACTACTACTCTCTAATTACCATTTTCAAAGGTCATATAGTGATTTTTAAAGTGCATATCAACATTATTCATATAACACCATGGCCTTCCCAAGAGTATTAGATAATTATCTTGTTTAGCCAACTCAATTACCTTGAAATCAACATGAAACTTGGTACCCATGATATTTATGATGGAACTTTTTAGAATCATGATTGATTGCATCCTGGATTTGTTGGCCATGAAAAGGATGTGAGGGAGAGGACTCAAGGCTAGCCTACCTATATTCTCCCATGCATTCTTTGTCAAAATATTGACCTTGATGCCTATGTCAACAAGGACCTCACACACACACCATCTATCAATGGTGGTATTCACCAAGATTTCTTAATCATACTCTTGATTTTGGGTATACCTGACTTCTCATGCCCTTTCCATGCATGGTACATCAACTTTAAATGGTTTTTGCCCTACATGATTTAAAAGTAAGTTCTTAAAGGGGTAGTATCCCTTCTTTTTTTATAGGTGAAAGACATTCATTAGCTATTTTGCCTCAACATCTTGACCATCTTACTTCTTGTAAGAGGTGGTAGCTTATGCCTCTAGGTTTTTTGTCAGTTAGATCTCTCCTTATAGGTTATAAATAACACTCATAGCCTACTACAACACATATTTTTAGCATATAGGGTCTGAATAAGGCATAAATTTGGGTTCAAGATGCATAATATACTTAGGGTAGCTTGGTTCCCCATATTCTAGGTGAAAATCTAGTACTGAAGCAACTGGCAATTGAGTGGTGAACCCACTATGATTAGTTTCCTTCACCTTGATTGGATCCATGCAAGTCAGTTACACTTTTGAATTCGACTTCTCTACTTTACACTCACACCTGATCATTATTTTTCTCTTATCTATACTAGGCCTACCTTGGGTTACTTTCTTGTATAATTTAGGGCATTCCTTAACCTTATATGTTCCTCGATAATACCCATACATTGGATGTGTAGGGCAGTCACACTGATAGTGCTCAATCAAACTATACTTATAACATGATTGCAATGGGAAAATTCCTCCATTGCATCCTCTACTCACCCTCTAGTGCCTCTTTACATCCCATAGCCTTCATTTTGAAAGGCCATTACCCTCATTTCCTTGGGTTTGCTTGTTGTGCACCTCTCTCCATGTTTTTATGTATCTCATCAATTACATGGCAATTAGTTTTGGTATGAGTATAGATGTGGCATAAACAAAAATATATGGTTGTATTAACCTAATTGGTGAATTTAAAAAAAGGGTTGTTATGAACATCATGTGCCTTGTGATAAAACTCATAGCTTTGAATCAATGTGTACACATTCCTTTAAGGATAGTTGTTCCTATTATGGCCTTCTATTTCACAATTGGTGTATTATAACCCACTTCGAGTGTCTTGTGATGAACTAGTGATAATTTTATAGAGTTGGTTAGCCATGGATCCAATCTGCACCTCCATGAATGGGTTGATTCTAGTGTCAATATTTCTTACTTCCTTTACTCTAAGCACAACTCCTAATGCTTCTTGAGGATCTATGAATGTCTTTATAGATAGCGCTCTTCTAAATGGTACTAGTAATATTTTAATGAACCATTATCTATGTTGGGAGGAGTGAATGTCATAAGGAAGCTTATAAAGAAGATTTTTGAACTTGGCATCATATAAATACATGCTCTTTGATAGCCCTTGGTTAATTTATTTGATCACGGTGATGTTTTAATGTTCAAACTCAGGTATGTTGAATTCCTTTAGGAATACTTATTTCAAGAAGTTTTAGTCAATCATAGCCTAGTTAGGATCAAATTTATTATACCAAGTATGAGCATAATCAATTAGATTTATTTTGAACTATGTTTCTTTGTGCTCTAATTGGGTTATACCTTGAGAATTCCATTGTAATTCATACTTTGGCACATGCTCTATATTATTTTCCATGCCTCGGTATTCTATGAAGTGCATGGCCATTTCATAGTAAATTTGTGGTGAGTGGTGTTGGCATCTAAGGTTCTTTCCCCCTAGTACTTTTCTTGGTGGTGGTCCTCAAATGCCTCTAAATATTGGGTTAGGAACTAGTCCTATTGTTATTATTGGTGTCAAAGATGATGATGGTGTTATACTACTGACTTGTGGCATCATGCCACTTCTTATGGGCTATTTCCTAATCTATGAAGATAACATTGGTTGAATTGGAATGTTTTCACTCATGTTCTATGCTATCGAGCTAGTACCTAAAGGTTTATAGGTATCCTCACTCAACTCTTTATAAGGAAACATTTATTCAAGTACAAAATTATACTCCAAATATACAAAATGGTCAAAGTTTTATGTTGACAATAGGTTAGTTATCACTCTTATTTATTCCTATGGAGGATCGAGCACATGAGATTGTGTTGTAAGTTCAGATGGGGTAAGCACTTCTAATACATCTTTTGTTACCAAATTTTATATGGAACTAGTGAATTATTTACCCATCAACTATTGAGCTCAATCTATGACTCATTGTTTCTCTCCTCCTCATGCCATTTAAATTCAAGAGATCTTTCCTCATGCCCTTCCCACTCATTACACATTCTATTGACACTTCCAAGATCTAGATCTTCCATCAACCTATGCCTTATCTC
Organism: Torreya grandis; assembly: GCA_037957365.1. NCBI lineage: Eukaryota > Viridiplantae > Streptophyta > Pinopsida > Cupressales > Taxaceae > Torreya > Torreya grandis. The sequence goes on along the minus strand of JARHVA010005276.1, from coordinate 102,848 downwards.
TTTATAAGTCTATTACCTAAGCTCTCAGGTGTCAATCTTCTCATCCCCTTCCATTGTTCTTCACCTAAACATCCCCTTCTTCCTCATTACAATACTCATACATGAAAATACTTTATCCTTCCATTCTCATGGTTAAAATCCATAATCCACCATCATTTTCTTAAGTTCTATGTCAAATTATTTCATAAATGTGCCTTGGGGCTCATGCAAGAATTGATACCTTTTTTCTTCATGGAAGGAGTATGTCAATACTGCAAACTCAAGAATGTAACTATTTATCACTCATTACCACCATTTATCTATAGCTCTAGTCCAAGTGGCATCAAGGTTTATAAGTTTTTCTAAGCACTCATTTATCCATTTAAGTTGTTGTCTATAGCTTCATCTTCTATGGGTCATATAAAAAACCAACCATTGGTTCACATGCTTAGGTAGTTCACAAAAGAATACTTCATACATAACATCATACAAGTTATTATGGATCTACTTCCTTAGCTTATGTTTTTTATAGGATGGATGCTTTAGCACAAAGCTATCTTCCACCTATTGCAACTAGAGTTTGATATTATCGAGGGAGAGTTAGAGCATTATTCTATTACACCATTGTATTAAGAAAATTAAACATGGGTCTTGACAATAGAATCAAAATATTTTAGAAAATTTAGTTTCTAGTTCATTTACTTTGTCAGGCACTTATCTAGTTGTCCACTTGTTACAATTAGGTGAAAACATAGACTAATCCCATAGTGCTCAACATTTAACAACTATACCAATATTAATTCAATAAGGTGAAAGCCTTATTCAGTCACCTAAAGTGCAATAGAGAAAGAATCAAGGCTCGCATTGGGTGATTTATACCATGGAACAACTCATTATTTATAACACTTGCTCATTATAATAATGGAATTGGTAGGTTCATTGACACAAACCATTTATGGTCTAGGATAATATTCTATAGTCACAAATCCCATTAGGGGAGCTCATTCTACTCATAGGGGTGCAAGATTTTATTTTGTGTTTCTTTTATTTGAAGGGTACATATATTTATCTTACTATGCTTAGCACTAATCAGTGCTTTGATGGGTCAAAGGGATTGCTTCAGTTTAAAGGTTTATGCATAAGTTATCAACTTATGCACATATATCATTGCTTAGCAAGGTGTCTTTCATAAACTTAGAGTATTCCCACATAATATGATAATGTCATCATAAATTATAGAGATGTCATTAATGTTCTAAACTAGAACTTCATTTAAACACCACATTCATATATTAAACTAACCATTATACTTATTGTAAACATTACATAATTCAATAATGAAGTGAAATAAATTCAATCAAAGACACCATGTATTATAGTAACCGATCTTAATTTACTTAATTCTTTAAATATAGAGTACAATTCATATTACCAAAATAGAGAAAATGTTCATCTAAATTACTAAACAAATCAGTGGCTCACAGGCAAGCTTGGGCGATATAATTACATCCTCAAAGGCATCTAGGCTAAAAATTATGCTAATGGCATCCTTGATAGATTATTTAGAGCCAATTCTATAAAGATTTTCTACTTCAATTTTTGTCCCCCTGCTCCCTGGATTGAGCTTGGATTTATAGCACTTAGAAGCATCTTCATAGTAGGGTGGAGTGCGTATGCCAAGTGTTGAGATGGAGCCTTGGTTGATCATTATATTGGCTCCATCACCTTTTGCCCTTCATGTTGTGGTTACCATGTGTAACCACTCAATAAAATTCCATAAAAAATTAGGTTCCAAGTAATCATCTACCATTTGGTGCTAGATCTGTGATGATTCCTTCAGATGGCACAAAAGGCACCAAAACAATAATCTTACCAAATGACTACCTCACACTAATAAATCTATTTAGTTGGCATAGATCCATACTTAGATGAATTATGGGCCCAACATGATAAAATAAGACCTTATACACCTATAAATGATCCATTACAAATAATATGAAGATTTAGAAAACCTTCTTATTACTACAACATGACTTTCAAGATCACTATGTACAAACATAGATGTTCTTGGTTGATGCACTTGCATATAATTTTAATAACCTATTATTAAATGGATTTAATTATTCAATGAAATAAGTGACTAAGAAAATAAATTAAATAATCAAATTAATATTATTCTATAAAATGTAAAGGTGGTAATGAAAATTTATATTTATCTAGCATCAATATTATTACATAGTAACATTCATTTGGATTCTTATGGAAAAACATTTTTTAGATGGATTAAAAAAGGACAGAGAAAGACTTTGTAGAAAGAAGCACAAACTTAATATAATCTGTGTAATATATATATTCATGAATCTCCAAATATATATAGTGTTTATTATCTTTCTTGCTATAAAATAATTTGTGTTTATATAGAAATCTCTTGATTTTTTTATTCTATATTGAAAGATAATTTACTAATGATATCAAAAATTGATTAAAATTATTCCTATATGTACCAAATATTAAGTAATAAGTCCTAATTTTATCAATTTCACCATTTATGGATAGTGTAAGAAAATGTTTTGAATGCTTTAAAATTATAGAATTCCACCAACCATGAAATTATGACTCCAAGGCCCATGTGCTTCACTCTATAATAGTCGATGTTGTACAACCTAGACCAAAATTAGATATGTTGGATTTGTGGAAGAAATGTAGGAAGTAATGGTAATAAATGTAGGTATAGTATTGTAAATTAATTCACATTAAGGAATGAAAGTATGGACTAAAAGAAATTCCTAGTGTATTTTTGGAAGGTTAAAGTACCAATAAAAGAAAACAAAATAAAATTTTAGTAAAGTTATTTTTAAAGGATAGTAAAATTTAAGATATTAATGTTTTTGATAAAATTATTATATATTAATTAATATATATTTACAAATTATTTATAAAAAAGTAATTTGGAATTGAAACATGGCCCCAACTTCTATCATAATAGGTGACATGACCTAGAAGACAAATGAAATAATTTAAAAAAAAATAATCAATCCACATATGAGCATCAACAAATTTTACATAATACTATAAAATAAACATGAAATTTATTAATAATATCAAGGGGTCTAATGTGAAGTGGATCTCGATCATCTAGTTTGGAGCCTCACATAAGATCAAATAGTTCATTGACCTTAGGTATGAGATTAAAAATAGTATTTAATTTATTCAACACCTTTGTTTCATCTTGTAAATCACCTTTTTATACATCATTGTTATCCCTAGGATAAATTTTTAAATCCATTTGCATGAATGTGTCAAGATGGGGTAACAGAGGTTAATTTGACCCACTTTGTTGAAGGAGGTGACCAATCTACAAAATTTTGTAAATTTTGATAAGAGTGGATACATTGGTGAGACATTCAATTTTTTATCACTTAAATAAGGATATGGATTATCATGAGATAAAACTAAAGTCATATTTAGCTAGTGATCCAATAATGTCTAAAGAGGGAACACCTCCATAGTGACATAATTGACCCAAACCAAAATCTACATAAATAAATTTTATATCATTAAAATTTATTATTAGGAGCTAATTGACTTCCCATTACATAATTAGTCTACATATTATATTTTATTTAGTTCCAAATAAATAAGGGATATCACACTTACAATATATGCCAAATCTAAGTGAGTCTTTAAGTAATCATATGACATGGCCCAAGGAGTATAATTTTACATTAATTTTCCATGTAAAATGTTATGGTAAAAAGTTTTTAAAACATCAATAATCCATGTACATAAATTTTAATATAGAATTTTCACCAAAATATTTTTAAATGTCTCCATTTGGTTTTTAAAATACACTTTGGATGAGGTATGATGAAGTAAATAAGGTGATTTTACAATGGAAACCCATGTTCGATCAAACACCAAGTAAATTTAAAAATATTGGGCTCATAAATAAAATTCCATATCATCTAAACCTCCTACTCTTTGTACTAGTAAAGAATTTGAGAGATGATCTCTTTTTTATCTTCTTAAACAGGTAGCTAAAAAGATATGTGCTCATGTCTACTGTTATCAATTAGACTTTGCACCCATTATGTTTTGTAGGAGTTGTAGTATATAAAAATATAATGACATAATGGGATCACCTCTAAGTTGTGTGACTTTGGAAAATTGAGGTGAGCCTCCATATAAGGTCGGCTTCCTTTCATTAAGCTTAGTGCAACTGATACATGACCAATTCACTTCTAACTACAACGTTATTTATGATTTTGCTCCTAACTGGGGTTTATTTATAAGGAAAAGAGTTTTGAAGGAATTTTAAAACTAGAAATGGTGATGAAATAAAGAGTTTTAGTGGAAATTATTGCTTTCTTTAATTGAATGTAGTTTAAATAGTAATATAATGAAATCTCTTGAAACACAATCTTACATGAGTACAAAAACAAAGGTAATATTGGACATTTTATCAAATAAGGAACAAATTTCTCAATTTTTCCTCATCGATATTTAAAAATGGAAAGATAAATATCACAAATAATTATATATAACTTAAATAATACTTATGTAATTCACAAATGTAACAAAATCCATACATACATAAAGATGATACAAAATAAGGAAGGAAAAACTTTAGTATATTGATATTCTTCAAGTTACAACATGTAGATTAAATTCTCAAAAGTATAAAAATTTATCTCTCAATAAAAATATCCATGGGATATATAGGAGACCAATATTTATACAAAACACTTACTCTCTTGAGAGAGAAGTCATCCAAAACTTTTACACTTACTCTTGAAGCAATTAATCAAGGAGTGCTCATAAAAATGTACTCATTTCAACTTGAAGTGGCATATTTAGGGGAGTAGAAGGAATAAAAGGACTCTGCAAGTAGTTGGGCACTTCTCCAAATGTTGAAGAAGGAGAAAAAAAATTGGAGTCTTCCATTCAAACCATCTCTCCTTAAGCTCAGTTGAAGAAGTCTCTCACCAAGAAATGGGGTGATAAAATGAAACTTCATGACTTGGTTAATCTTTTAACAAAGTTAAACTCTTTTTTCAATAGCTCAATATTTTAAAACATAACTTGCAAAACCTAACTTGTAAATTGTAGTTGACACTTTTGCAATTTATAAGTCACTTGAAAAAAAGGGATGAGCAAATTACAATGTGAGATTTTACAACTTTTAAGTCATTCAACTTGTTAAAAATATTTCAAAATATAGGTTGCACTTTTTCAACCTAAACTTGATGAAATTATAATTGAAAATTAAAAGTATCATGGTTTCAACAAAGAGCTAAGAGCTGTAAAAATGACAATTTCAATTTGAAACTTACAACCTTATAAATTTTCAATGTAGCTTACAAAATTTGTAATCTATAGAATGCATTTTTCTCAAATAATTGAATAATTAATCAATGACATTGACATCAAAGGATTTATTAACATTTTATACTTATATCTTCTTGATGTAAGCATCGAAGCTACTAAATATTTCTTGTAATCACTCTTCATCAAGACCAATTATGTAAAGATTATTGATGTCACATTCTACCATTACCTCAAATAATTCTCTAGAAGAAGCTTTGTAGATTTGAATATCTTTGCCCATCTGATCAAGTGTATTTTGGTACTTGATAAACTGGTGGATGGAATCCAAATTTAAAATTGTGTCATGTGTTGACACCCTATTAATCATCTCTTTAAATTTATACTATATAACCTAAATAGGAAAAGGTTCATCTTGGTAATTTGATACCTCACATGATAATTTAAAAATTAAATCTTTGATGTCATACATTACATCGGTGGCCTTGTCACTTGTGCTTTGGGACTTATTAATACTTTAATTAAGTATTTTGATTTTGAACTTTGCTACCCTCTCTAGTTCATCATGATCCAAAGGATTTTTGAGTATATTTTTGGACATGAGGATGTCGCTCTCTATTTGGTCAATGGCCTATAACTTGGGAGAGTAGAGATTTAGCCTTTCAACATCTTCCTCATATTTATTTATTTCTACCTTTAGAGATGCAAGGTCATACTTTAGTGTTTTTTAATAATCCATTACCAACCCTATCACCCTATTCCCTTTAGTGACTATTTCTTTAACCTAGTACTTTGTAACTCTTCCCATTGTGCCAATCTCTATCATTGTATCAAATGTCTCTTTATCAAGGAACTAGGGGAAATTGATTTGGTTTGGTTGGTTCAAGAGGATGTGTTGGATATATGAATTTCCTCAAGACAACTATCAACTACTCTACCTTATTTTTAACTCATCCTTGGTGACCTTTTCACTATCCATTTTATTGAATAAATAACTTATGTTTTTTTGACATCATGTTTCAGTCCCTCTCTTATTGGAAAACCAAGGTGTACCTTGGATACCTGATAATCCCCCACCACAAAATCTTCTTTCTATTTCTCAAGTGGGTGAACTGCTATCTCTACATGTTTATCCACGATTGCATCATAATAAACTTTGGAAATATTCTTGGGACCTCTATTTGGTCATTTATATGCTTCTAATAGACCAAAATCTAATGTGTTAGGAGATATCATTTACTTATTCTTCTTAGACACTAATTGTGAAAGCCAACTAGGAGTGGATACTAATGAATCATGTATTGTACTAATGGCCATTATTACATGTGAATCTATGACTGAAGTTGACACATTAGTAGTTATTTTAACAAGTGATGTATTTTCCATTAACATTTCCTATGAGTCTTCAGCTGATGATTTGGCTATCTCTACACCATTGGTGGGTTGACTAGCCATAGTTGTGTTAGTTGGATTCTTTATGTCCACCTCCTTGGTGGGAGTTTGGGTAAAAGTGAGAGTGGTAAAAGGTGAGGATACTTGGATGGGTTTAGTGGATGTGCTTCAAAGGTATGTGGAAAATTAAAGTGACATAGATGGAGAGGTAGGCATGTGTGGAAGTAACAAGAGAAATCAAGGAAGGATGGTTTCCAAGGTAATAAAAGAATATAGAAGTGTGGTTGGAATGGCCAAAGTATAAGTAGTGGGTAGTGTGATGGAAGATGATGATGGAATTATTATCAACCTAGTGGCTATGGTGGATAGTGGGACTATAGTTAAAATGACTGAGTCAGTAACCATGTATTGTGGGATGGTGTTGGTGATCAATGGGAAGGTAGTAGATATGGGGGATGAAGTAGAAGTCATTGTGGAAGAGGGAGGTGAGGATAGAGTTGGGGTAACCAACTACATTATTTGGCTCACTAAAAAAAGTATCACTTACACTATGGGGCTAGATGAGGGAGTAATTACTTGCACAAGTTGGAAGGTAAAAATAGGAGGAGGTGTTAGAGTAGTTGAGTCCCCTGTAGAAATTGCTAGTGCTTGGTCAAGTGTTTGGGTTACTAACAATTAGGTGTTGGAAGTGGCCCTTTTGGCCTTATATTTTTATTTCCCTTTGTGTGAGATGATTGGTCCCATTGCCTGATCTGCTTGGGTTCCACTACTAGAACCCTATGTTACTTCTACCTCTACCCTTTATCCTTTACCTTCTTAAACCTATCTATAATGTTCAATATATTTTTTGTTATATTTACCCCTTACTTATTAACCAATCTAAAGTCTTGTTAATGACTAGGTTAGTCTTGTCTAGTAAATAAAAGGATTTGAGTGTAGACCACCTGACTTGAGGGAGGGGTTGAAGGTAGATATGATTGTCATAATAAACCATATCCACTAGTTGTTCCTCATCTTTAAACTCATATGAAAATGGTACCATGCCATAATTATTAATCTTTCCTAGGGTCATCCTAGAATAATCCCTCAACCTAACCTCTTCCTCATCCTACATGTCGTCCCAATAATCTTCATAAAAGGGAATGTGAGTAAATAAGGAACCTAATAAACTAACAACAATAGTTTTAACATCATAAAGGGGCCTAGCCTCAAGAATCCTCAAAGTCATCTGATTCATCTCTACCTCTGTACATTTGGCCTTGGATAAGGAATGTCATGTGTATCTCCCTATACTAATAGGGAAGTGTATGCCTATTTTTTGCCTACTTGATAGGAACTTGTGGGTGTTCATTAGTTGCTTTAAAAGTTCCATTAGGGCCCACTTATCACTGACATACTTGGGAAGGGTGTAAGGACACCCACTATCACCAAATCTAATATAGGAAAATGTGGGGAACTGGATGAATTATGATCCCTAATTTTTAATCTCTATGATCACAACATCAAAAAACCTTATCTTCCCTAGTTATTGTTCAAACATAGTTATGATGCAGTAGATAAAGGCATCATTAAATCTCCTAAATTTTTGTTTAATAACATAAAAAGTGAGATCAAAATAGTAATTATAATTTTTTTGACCTAATCCAACACTTTTTTAACCTTAGAAATGCCCTCACTTTTTCCAAAGCATAGATGTGGTAAGAGGTCATGTAGAATTTTCTAGTAGTTTGAACCTCTACCAACTATTTTTGAATGGAGTCACTAATTAATTGAGCCCAATGAATGTATTTTTAGTTCTATTATATTACCCAAATATATTGGTACATCCAATCTTGGTAGTTCTTTGAATTTTGGCTTCCTGTAACTCTAAGTAAGAGTACAATGATGTCCCCCACCTTGTCTTTGAATTATATCCTAGCTAGGGTCTTAGGAAGTCTTAAAGATAAACCTTTAGGGGTGTTCAGCCATTTTTTGTTAATAATTCATGTACAGGCTAAGGTGTTGTCTTGGTATAATTTATTAGAGGAGTCATGAGTAATATCTATATAACTATCAAACTCTAGCATTAAAAACGCAGTGTCAATGAAATTTGTAACTAGTTTTAGATTTTTTCCCCCTTATAATTCATTACCTCTCTTTTTTATACATCATAATGCTAGGCCATAATTAGCACAAGCTTGGGCTTTGCACTAAGAATGCAAAGGCTATAGCCTGAGGTAAACCATGATCATATATGCTCTGAATCCTATCTTTTTTGAATTATACATTGATCCTAGTCCTAGTTAGGTTTGTGTGGCCTAGGTTGGTGTTATTTATCTCACTAATGTTATAATCCAAGATAAAAGGGAAACTAGGTGATGTAAGAGCATCCTTCGTAGATGACTCAACTAGATGCTTGTTCAAGCAAGTTTTGATTTGATTAGTGTTTTGGAGTACATAAGCATATATTTTTTAAAGGTGTTATGATTCATGTAAATCACCTTGTAATTCTTTCCAAGTGGTTTATAAATGCCGATCTAGGCTAGAATTCAAATTTAGATTTTCCCACCAATTCTCACAATTCAAATATTTCAATTAGAAAAACATGTCTAAGGAATTTTTTGTAAATTTTAGTGTTCATAAAAGTGTAAATAACTAGGAAATATGAATAAATCCATAAAGGATCATTCCATGGTCCAAAAAGGCCACCTTGTATGGAAAGAGTCAATATTGGTCCTTGTGCAAGTGAAACATGCTTCTTGTAACTGTTGGCAAGTAAGTTAGAGTAGTTATGCAAGTATAAAACATAAAAAAAATGGTTTTTCACATTCAATTTTGGAGATGTATTTGAAGGAGGGGCTCTAGTCCCAAAATAAAAAATGAATAAAATATTACAAGTTTAGAAGAAATGAAAAAAATCTATCTTTTTCCTATATGTTTTTATGAATGTTGACTGTGACCAAGATGCTCAAGGAAGGATATTATAAAATTAGTTATCTCTGATTTATATAATTAATTGGTGAGTTTATTATGTATTTATTTAATGAGTTTGAGTTTTTTTTATCCTTTATTTTCTTGTATCCTTTCTTGAAGCACTACAAAGACCTATAAGGTGGTACATACACATGTAGTATATATACAGAGTATCTTGAAAGAGATTAACCTAGGAAGGAAAAGGCTTTAGAATGGTTATAAGGGTTTTATAAATTGTATTTTAACCTATCATCATTAGGTATAGATTTTAAACCTCTTTTTGGATCCATAACCCTCAAGAAAGCACTGACAGACTCTAAAAATGGTAACTTTGTGAACAAAGAAGATAAGAATTTGATTGAACGATGAGTAGAGGTATAAAATTGGACATTTAACACAATAAAAAGGTTTATTAAAGTCTTATTAATATTAATTAACCTTATACTAAGTTTATAGTCCCATATTGATAGTCTATATCCAAAGAAATTTGCCTTTTAAATCCTATAGATCGTGTCTGTGATAATAGAAGTGTGAACCAAGGTATAAAGAACATAAAAGATGCATGGAGTAATCAATATAATGCTTGGAAAGGTTTCCTATAGGTTAGGTAGACTTAATTTATTAATTTTAGTGGTTATAAAGTAGAATAGTAGCTTGAAATAACATAAAGTATGCTCTCAAGTCCTCACTATAATTATAAGCCCTAATCTAGGGTTTTGATATTCAAAAGCAATTTGTAGACATTATAACTCATGAAAATATGAAAAAAATTGTCATTTGATATGGAATAATGTTAGTAAATATATTTTAAAGTTTTTTGTGTGGTTGAGTATAGTTCCATACCATTTTGAGATGTTTCCAAATAGGGTTTTGAAAGGCCTAATTAGGCTTAACAAAGATTAAGATTAGGGTTGTAAAGTAGTTTAGAAGAAGATTGGGAGGTTGAAGTTTGATACAGAGCTAAATTTGAAAATAGGGTACTGATATTAGTAATTTTTTTCACAATTCATATCCGTAAAGAGCCGTACACTGAGAATTTGAGCAAAAATGGCTATAAGGCCTATCTAGAGAAAGGGAAGAAGTTGTCTTTAATGTAATTTAAAGCTTAGAGTGACTTATGAGTTTTATATATAAAGTTATAGGACCATTAATAAAATGGATAAGACCTCAGGATCATTTAAACAAGATAGTGAATCTTTGGAGTGAAGATAACTCTAGAACCTTTGTCAAAAGCTTGTTTAAAAATAAGGAACAAGAGAGAGATTGTTGATCCATCTGTTTGCATCACCAGGTCCCTTTTATTTGAACTTCATCTTCTTCCTAGACATATGCATTAGGAAAATATGTGAGAGAAACTAACTATAGAGCTAGTTAGGATTTGGGTTTTCAATTGTAGGTAATCTTCCCACTTTTAACTTGGTAAAATTTCATTATTCTTCTGCAAGAGTTCTACTCTAATGGGAATATGTTATGCAATAGAAGATATAAAAACCAACTAGAGTCAGTGGGGTTTTAACTTTCAAAATCACTTGCATAGTCTGACCAAAGGTCTAGTGGGGTTATGGTTTGTATTTTCAAGTCATATCTCCAATGAGAGCTTATGGTGTGAACACAAGAGGGATCTCCACCTAGATCTAAGCAAGGGTTTAATTTTTTTTGCATTAAAAATTTTAGGTTGAGAATACAATCTTTAAAAAAAAACCCTAAGGTAATTACCATAATAGTCTAGACAAATTTTAACAAGCTATTAACACGTGAATGTAAAAACTAGAAATTTGTGAGCAATAATGTCAAAGAATGATGATTTTATAAATTTCAAAGAAGAAACCCTAGGTATGGAAAGGGAAAAACACCTAAGCTTTATAGAAAAAAATAATGGAATAGATTGAAGGAAAATGTAGGTGACCTAAGAGAATACTGGGTATGCACTTATAAGGTTTTACAAGTGATGGTTATGGTGGCTATTCAATGGAAATGGTGCTCTGGTTTGTTGTATCACTCATCTTGGAGGTGAATGGATCTAGTAATTATGTCACTTGGATTGGAGGTGAATAGGCTCTAGTTTACAATATTTAAAAATGATGTAAAAAACCTAAATTATATACCAAAACCCTTAATTAATGCTAAGTACACTAATAATGGTGGTAGATGGATTAATAGGTAGACATGCATGTTTTCAGAGTCACCTTACAAATTTACAATTTGAAATATGTTTTTAACTTTCCATTTCTCACTTGCTGCTAAAGGGTTTGGAGACAAAGATGTTTTAGGAAATGGGGAGTAGAAGTTGGATTACACTTTAAAACTTTTCAAAGTTTTGAAGTGTAGTGGTAATTTTAGTTCTTACTTAGGTCTTAATGAAAATCGAGACATGGAGTCTGCATCACACTTTTCAACTTTGCAAAGTCTCAAAGTGTGATACAAATTTTGGTCCCCATTTGGGATTCGATGGGTGGGAAAGTAGAGATATAAATTCAATTTTTAAACTTTGGAAAGTTACAAAGTGTGACAAAAATCTTCAGTTCCCACTTGGGTCTTTAAAAGGGTACTTAGACCATTCTTAAGTTTTTACTCAAAAAAATTATAGGTCTTGTCTAAGGTACAAGGTGTTTTGAGGTTTTTGGCACAAAAATATCAATATTTTTGTTGACTTTTACATGGTGATTACGTACTAATCAAATTTTTCCCAGTTTCATTCTATTTCATTAGGCATGGAGTCATTTTAAGTTTATCACATTCTAATTAGAGAAGAAATAGGACTGAGATTTTCTCTAAATAAGAAATAAAATAGGGAAAACAAAAATTGAAACAAACTAAGGAAGAAAAACTCCTAATGAGTTGCAGAGTATGCAAAAGCACTTATTTGTAGGAAACCAACAAATCCTAATATGTACAAAGTTTTGGAAAGAATTCCAACCTTAGAATCATGCTTTGAGGTATCCTATTGACTGGGATGGGTAGCTATGATCCATCAATCCTGGACAACAAAAATACATTGGCTCCTTTATAATGGGTTATGATGTATAGACTACTCCTTATTACATCAAATTTTATATGCTTGCCTAGATTGGCCCTTTGAACATCCCATTTTAAAACCATGTCTCCTTTATTAAAGATCTTATTAGATGATTTTTTTTCAAAATTTATATTTACTTGACCTTGACTTACTTCTATAACTTTCATTGACTACTTCTTGACCTCCTCCGGCTCCATGAGTTCTACTAACCATACAGTCATCACATCATTTTCAGCTAATTTTAACTATTGAGTGAGTTTGAGAGATGGTAACTCTATTGATAGTGGAATTATATCTTTCCTTATATATACCAACATAAATGCATAATTACCAATGGCTCTTTTGGGAGTGATCCTTTCAGCATAAAGTGTTGATTTCAACTTAGTGTGCCAACTCCTCTGATTGTCTTCCATTGTCCTTTTTATAATCCTTGTGACATTTTTTTTGGTAGATTCTACCAAGCCATTGCTTTTTAGTTAATAATTGGATGAGGTATTCAAGTAGACATTATTTTTCCCTTCCTATTCACTCACCTAAGTGCCCATAAATGCTTTGGCATTGTCTAAGATATTTATCTAAGGGACACCAAATCTAGTGATGATGTTGTTTATGAATTTTAAGATAGATGCTTCTATGGTATCTTTTAATGCAACTAATTTATTCCATCTATTAAAATAATTAGTCATTATAAGGACCCATTTGTCGTTGACACTTGATGGTGGATTAATCATGCCAATAAAATCCAACCCCCATTGAGTAAATGGTTCATAAGCTTGGATTGGTTGGAGAGGAAGAGTTGCCAATCCTTGATTTCCTATAAAGTAGGAAAATTTCTCACAATTTTACGCACATATATGTGCATATTTGATAAAGTTAAGCCAATATTAGCAATCCCTCATTATTTTAATAGCAGTGGTCCTTGCAAAAAAATGGCCACCCGATGAGCCATCATGAAACTCTGATTACTTTAGATATTTGATCATGCTCAATGCACCTCAACATAACTCTATTAATATCTTTCCTAAATAATATCCTATTAATGAGAACATAAGGAATCGATTAGATATTAAAGTAGCTTTTTTGGACTGTTAGAGCTCATGCAAGCATTCATTGGTTTGCAGGAAGGTAGTCATGTCATAAATATAGTTGTTAAGCAGATGAGGATTCATTGGTTGAAACATCTATAGAATGGATATTACATTAGCAGCCTTAATGTTAGAAGAAAACTTCTCACATAAGCCTTTTCCTCTTATGATCTTATTTATTTTAATGATCACATCATATTCCATGACTTTCATGATCTAACCCACTCTTTTCTCATTTATTTCCTAACTCAGAAAGAACTCCTTTATGCTTTAGTGACTAGCCATCTGTTGAATCTTATTGTTTCAAAACATGTGTCTAAATGTTTTAAGGGTTTTTATTACTGCATACACTTGCTTCTCAATAAAACTATAGCTTTCCTCATAATCTTGTAAGGATTGACTGAAAAAGGCTATGGGTTGTATACACTACCTTCCCCTCCAAAGTCATAGATAATGAATTCATTCTCATAGTTAGGATTTACAAGAGTCAAAATTTATATTGAACCTCCTCACAAAGTTTAAAGCCATTCTTAAACTGAAATAGATAATAAATATCCTACTTAATGGATTTAAATCCATTCATTCCTTCCCTTGTCTAACTAAAATTGACACCTTTTCTAAGCAAAGAGGTAAGGGGTTTGGCCATGGTGGAAAATTTTAGAATGAACCCCCTCACAAAGTTAATTTTCCCCAAAAAACTATGTAACCCCTTTTTATAGCTTGGAAGTGCTAGTGAAGAGATAACACTTACCCTGTTTGTATCTATTGCAAGGCCTTATTTTAATAATATGTGTCCTAGTAGTTTCCCTTCATGAACTACAAATACACACTTCTTTGGATTAAGGGAAACTCCAAAATTCACCTTTCAAAAACTTTCCTGAGGTTATCTAGGTGGTCATCATCCTATTTTGAATAAACCATGATGTTATCTAAATACACCAAGATAATTTCATTGATCAAACCCTTGAAATCCATATCAATGGCCCTTGAGAAGGTAACACCAGCATTGGTTAGACCAAAAATCATCTTATTATAGGCTTATGTACCCCACCCATTTGGTAGTGAAATTGGTCTTGAACTGGATAGATTCTTGAACTATGATTTGGTTATATCCAAAATAACCATCTAAAAGGGAAAACCTCTCAGCTCCAACTATTGTTTGTAGGATTTTCTCCATGGGTGGAAGAGGATAATGATATTTCAAGGATGCTTTGTTTAAGTCATATAAATCTACACAAAGCCTAATTTGACCATTCTTTTTCCTAATAGGGACCAAATTAGCAACCCAGGATGAGTGTTTAATGGGGAAAATAATGTTGGATTCTATCAACTTGGACATCTCACTCCTCATAAGAAGTCTCTATTATTGGGTTCATTGGCCTCTAGTTTTGTCTAACATGTTAAGTATTTGGGTCAATCTCTATTGTGTGTCGGGATAGGATATGGTCAAAAATCCTTAGATTATTTTAACTCCAAGTGAATTTATCATCAAATTCTTGACATAATTCAATAAAATATTGATCTATAGAGGTGTTACATACCTTTTCAATCTTAAAATCCTTTCCTTCTAAGATAGATACTGGCTCATAGTCTTCCTCCTTAATTGTGAGATTTTTCTCCTCACCCTTCAACTAATCATCAAAGTCAAAAATACATTTTTAATTAACAAGACCCATGGGCAACTTGTTAGTATTTAGCTAAATTATTTTCTCCCCATACTATTCTTGGAGCCTTGACTAATTTTTATTAGATAATTTGGCCTCATCTCTCATAAAGTTAAAAATTTATTCATCGTTGTCAAAAAAATTCTAGTTGGTTGCATTGTCAAGGATGGATGGTCTCACTATCATCTTTAATGCTAATGTTGTCCTTCTTAATCTCTTTAGATAGATTATATTGAGAACCCAATGAGGCCATTGATTAACATTCTTGTTTTATGTTATCAGTATCATTTGAATGTTTAAAGCAATAAAATCTTCAAACAGGACCCAAACCCTATGTTTGTAATATCTCAATAAGTTGTTTTTGGTCATGCTTCTTGATCTTACCTGGTGAATAATTAGTTCACTATAACCGAACACCTATAGTTAATAAATCCCCCTTTCCTTTTCCAACTATATACCTTGAATCAATGATTCATATTATACCATATTTTTAGTGCAGTTGAACTATAATCTAAAGGAATAAAAATAAAAAATAACTCTCTTTTTGGGGAGAGACCAAAACAATACTAGCACCTACACCATTCCTGCTCCTTGAATTGTCAAAGTATAGTTGTCATATTCCATTTTGATATTTGGATTATTTAAAAATATTTGGGATGATCACATCATATTCATGGATAAAATACATACCCAACAATATATACTTGACATAGTCATAAGGGTCAAACTAGAAAATTGATCCCCATTCATCAAGGTGAGTGTCTAGGATTTCTTCTAAGGGTGTTACAACTTCATCTTCAATTTCCTCTTCTTGGTATTTCACTATGCAATTCATATACATAGGGACAAGAGTGTATGATTAAATGTGGTCTTTGGCAATTGGTTTAACCTTTATGGTTTCCCTAGTCCCATATCTTATCTTGAGCAACATATGCTACCAATCAATAGATATGCACCCTCTTATTTTTTACAGTGAAGTCTTGAGAAAGGTAGATGGAAAAATAGGGGGTAGATCAATAACTGAGATGTCTTCGGATATGGATAATCTTGGATATGCATGGATGGTAAGGTTTAGCCCTTTAATAACCCCAACTATTTTTCACAATAGTTCCTTCCAATTAAACCATGCCTCTTATGACAGGTGTGTATTCAACACTCAATGCATCTATTATTTCCTTAGGTATAATAGAGTTGCTAGCCCCATAGTCTATCATATAGTTATAGGCAAAATTTTTTATAGCTACGAGGGAAAGGTATAAGGTGGGATTACCATTTTTACTTACTTTTTTGTCCATTTGAGGTTGACACAAGTTAACTGTAGCAGTGGGTATGTTAATTGAGACCTTTTTTGTTTATTCAACAAAAATTAGAGATTATTGAATCAAGTCCTTCTATGCTAGGATGGATAGTGCTTATCATATGGTAACATTCAAGTTAGTCCTTTTCATTTATTATACAATATTAAAAGTAATGCTACCAAATTTTACTTGTGCCTTCATGAGAACTACATCTTTTATGAGATTTAGGATCAACAATTTTGACTTTCGCTGACCCATTAACATATTGGGTGGATTTTGAGTTGTGTTTCTTTTTATAACCTCTTATAAAAATTTAGAAGTTATATTCTATTCAACCTTAGGGGTCAGATCACTTTATATTTACCTCTTCTTAGAGTGCATATTTTTCACCACTGAACTACCACCAATAATTAGTAATTCCTCCTAGTTTAGATCATAAAAATTCTCTTCTTACTAGTTTAAAATAGTAGTCTCATTTTTAACACACCCTTGTACCTCTTCCTACTGAGTAGTAGTTTCCTTTTTCTACCCTTGGGGGATTGATACACTTTATACCATCAAGGCTTAACTAATGACACCATGAAGGCAAGCATTTTGATTATGTGGTTGGGCATAAGGATATCACTACTTATATTCGTGGGCCAAGTTATTTTGGATGGGAAGGATGGCCTCAAAATTACTTGGGGTAGGTATAGCATAGACATTTGGAGGATTTTCTTGCATGATTTGGCTTTGGAGTTATGAATTGCCTTGGTATGGCTGCCTATTAGGTTGATATGCCTAGTTAGGTGGTTGATAAGGCCTATAATTTTGGGATTACTACTTTTTAATGGCTACTAACTCATTTCCAAATATTTTAAACAATGTCTTAAATTCGTATAAATAATTAGAATGGATAGGAGGTAAAGTTGATTTATTGTTATGGGAATTGGGGCTATAATAGGTTGAGTGAGAGGCAATTCTGGGAATAATGACATTGGAGGTTGAAGATCAATTTCTCTAGCTTGAATGAGGTAATTATTGGCTCTTATTATAATGTCATAATAATTGGGGAGTGTGATGCCACCCATTTATTGGATCATGATAGCTATATCACTGTTTAAAGCTCTTAAATAGTATAAGAAAGCATTATTCAAGCATGGTTTTACCAATACTAGGATCCTATTCCACATATTTTGGAAGTGGAAATTAATGTCACTCATAAACTCATGAGGAGCCCATTCAATGGTGGTTATTCACTAAACTAGAGAGAGTTGGTCACTCTATCCTCAAATTATATGCATAGGGAAGACCCTAGATCATCCCAAACATGAATGAAATTGGGAAGCAGATTCCTATACCACTGTAAATTTTTACTTTTAAATTATGAGGCAAGAAGTTTGATAGCAACATTTTATTATCTAATGTTATAAACAAAATAGATGTTAGCGACATCTTGAATGTGTTTGATGGGTGTGGTGGTTGTTTCAATAGTAAAATATGGAATGCTTTTCAGAGCTAAGGTGGGTATATCATCATATTGGGCCAACATAAGTGGGATGCCTCCATTTAATGGTACAAAATCCTAATTTATTTATGACATAGTGGGAGGTATGAAACAATTGAGGGTATTTGTGGTTGATTCAAATATATTTGTAGGATTTATTCTAGGGTTAAGTAAAATTGATATTGATTTCTTTTTATATGGAAAAGACAATTTTTGAAAGATAGTCCTCTTACCTTTAGTATATGATCATGTTTGTATCTTTGGCATACATAAACATGAATTTATTGAATTCATAAGTTGATGGAGTTTCCAGGTGATCTTAATATGTGTAGGAAGTTCACATAATGATTGTTGAGAATAACATTTATTTCTTAGCTATAATCTTTGGGTCTCATCAGGGGTGCCAAAAATTGTTATCAATTAGATTTTGCACCCACTATGTTTTTTAGGAGTTTTAGTATATTGAAATATAATGACATAATGGGATCACCTCCAAGTTATGGGACCTTGGAAAATTTAGGTCAACCTCCAAAGAAGGCCAACTTCCTTTCACTAAGCTTAGTGCAACTGATACATGATGAATTCACTTATAACTACATCTTTCTTTGTTATTTTGTTCCTAGTTTGGATTTATTTGTAATGAAAAAAGTTTTGAAAGAGTTTTAAAATTGGAAATGGTGATGCACCAAAGTGTTTTAGTGGAAATTATTACTTTCTTTGATTGAACACAGTTTGAACAATAATATACTAAAATATCTTGAAACACAATCTTACATGAGTATGAAACAAAGGTAATATTGGACATTTTATCAAATAAGGAACAAATTTCTCAATTTTTCCTCAAAAATATTTCAAAAGGTAAAGATAAATACCACAAATGATTCTAAATGACTGAAATAAGACTTATATCATTCAAAAATATAACAAAATCCATACATACAAAAGTATGACACAAAATAAAGAAGGAAAAACTTTAGTATATTGATATTCTTTAGGTTATAACATGTATATTAACTTCTTAAAAGTATAAAAATTTATCTCTCAAAAAAATTATTGATGGGCTACATAAGATACCCATATTTATACAAAACACTTACTCTCTTGAGAGAGAAGTCCAAAAATTTTACACTTACTCCTGGATCAAGAAATCAAGGAGTGCTCATACATATGTCCTCATTTTAGCTTGAAGAGGCATATTTGGTGGATTAGAAGGAAGAAGAGGAATTTTTAAGTATCTAGGTGCTTCATCAAATGTTGAATAAGGATAAAAATGTTTTTGGATTCATCCATTCAAACCATCTCTCCTTGAGCTCAGTTGAAGAAATCTCTCACCAAGAAATGGGGTGTCAAAACTAAAACTTCATGACTTGGTCAATATTTAACAAAGTTGAATTATTTTTACAATATTTGAATATTTTAAAACATAAATTACAAAACCTAACTTTTAAATTATAGTTGAGACTTTTGTAACTTATAAGTCACTTGACAAAAAGGGATGTACAAATTACAATGTGAGCTTTCACAAATTTTAAGCCATTCAACTTGTCAAAAAGAAAAGTGCAAAATACAAGTTGAAATTTTTCAACTTAAACTTGATGAAATAATAATTTAAAATTACAATTAGAACTTTTTCAACCAAAAGCTAAGAGCTATCAAAATGACAGTTGAAATTTACAACTTTTTCATGTAGCTTACACAATTTGTAATTTATAGAATTCATCCTTCTCAAATAATTTAATAATTAATCATCAATAGTGGAATCAAAATATTGCTTGACCTTTTCCAATTGTATCTTATTAAAGTAAATGTTGAAGCTACTGAATATTTCTTATAGTCACTCTTCATCTAGACTAATTATGTAAAGATTATTGATGTCACCTTCTACCATTACCTCAGATAAATATCTAGAAGAAGATTTATATATTTAGATATATTTTTCCATCTAATAAAGGGTATTGTGGTACTTGATAGACCAGTGGATGATATCCAAATTGAAAAACTTTTTCATGTGTTGACTCTTTCTTAATAACCTCTTTGAATTTATCCTGGATAACCTGACAAGAAGAGGTTCATCTTGGTAATCTACTACCTCACATGATAATTTAAAAATTGAATCTTTGATGTTGTATATTACATCATTAGCCTTGTCACTTGTGCTTTTGGACTTATCAATACTTTCATTAATTATTTTGACTCTGAACTTGGCTGCCCTCTCTAGCTCATCATGCTTTAAAGGACTTTTGAGTATCTTTTCAGACATGAGGATGTCTCTCTCTATTTGGTCAATGGCCTAAAACTTTCGAGAGTAGAGATTTAACCTTTCAACTTCTTCCTCATATTTATTTATTTATACCTTCAAATATGCAAGTTCATCCTTCAATGTTTTATAATAATCCATTGCCAACCCTATTACCCTATTCTATTTGGTGACTAGTTCTTTGACCTAGTCTTTTGTGGCTCTACCCATTATGCCAATCATTATCATTATATCAAATGTATCTTTATTAGGAAACTGAATGGGAAATTGAGTTGGCTAGGTTGGTTCAAGAAGATGTGTTGGTTCTATGACTTTCCTCAATGTAGCCATCAAATTCTCTACCTTGTTTTTCAATTCATCCTTAGTAAACTTTTCACTATCCATTTTCTTGAAGAGAGAACTTATGCTTGTCTGGAAATCATGTTTTAGTCCCTCTCTCATTGGATAACCAAGGTGTACTTTGGATACTTGATAATCCCCCACTACTAAATCTCTACATGCTTCTCCCCTGTTGCATCATAAGAGACTTTAGAAATTATCGTGGGACCTCTCTTTGGTCATTTAGATGCTTATAATAGACCAAAATCTAGGGTGTTAGGAGATATCATTTACTTCCTCTTCTTAGACATTGATTGTTTAATCCAACTAGGAGTGGATACTAATGAATCATGTATTATCCCAATGGCCACTATTAAATGTGAATTTGTGACTAAATTTGCCACATTGGTAGTTGTTATAAAAAGTCCCATAACTACCACTGATGTTATCATTAAATCTTTGGTTGATGATTTTGTTGTCTCTACTCCATTGGTGGGTTGACTCGCTATAGTTGTGTAATTGGGATTCTCTATTTCCACCTCCCTTGTAGGAATTTGGGTAAAAGTGAGAGTGGGAAATGGTGAATATACTTGGATGGGTTGAGTGGATGTTCTTCCAAGGGGTGTGGATTCTAAAATTAACACAGATGGAGAGGTAGGCATGTGAGGAGGTAACAAGGGAACTTGTGGAGTGATGGTTTCCAAGGCAATAAAAGAATCTAGTAATGTGGATAGATTATCTAGAGTAGAATTAGTGGGTAGTGTGATGGAAGATGAATATGAAATTATTATTGACCCAATAATTATGGTGGATAGTGGATCTATAGTTAGAATGATTGAGTTGGTAGCCATGTAGTGTTAGGTGGTTTTGGTGATCAATGGGGTGATAGTAGATATGGGGGATAAGGTGGAAGTGATTGTGTAAGAGGGAGGTGAGAATGGAGTTGGGGTAACCAACTATGTTGATTAGATCATTGTCAAAGGGATCACTTATATTAGTGGACTAGATGAGGGAGTAATTACTTACATAGGTTGGATGGTAGAAATAAGAGGATGGGTTGCAATAGTTGAGTACCTTGTAAAAACTAGTAGTATTTGTTTAAGTGGTTGGGTTACTGGTACTTGGGTTCTAGAAGTAGCCATTTTGGCCTTTTGTTTTTTTCCCTTTATGTGAGATGATTGGTCCCACTACTTGATCTACTTGGGTGCCACTAATAAAACCCTTTGTTGCTTTTACCTCTACCCCTTTATCCTTTGCCTTTTTGAACCTATCTCTGATGTTCAATATCTCTTTTGTTATATTTAACCCCTTACTTATTAACCAATTTAAAGTCTTGTTAATGGATGGGGTAGTCCTATCTAATAAATAAAAGGATCTAGGTGTAGACCAGGGCTTGAAGGTAGATATGATTATCATAATAAACTATATCCACTAGTTGTTCCTTATCTTTCAACTCATATGGAACTTTTGTCATGTCATAGTTATTAATATTTTCTAGGGTCATCCTAGTATAATCCCTCAACCTAACCTCTTCCTCATCTTACATGTGTTCCTAATAATCTTCATAAAAGGGAATGTGAGTAATTGAGGAACCCAATAAACTAGAAACAAAACTTATAAGATAATAAAGGGGTCTAGCCTTGAGATTCCTCAAAGTCATCTGAGTCATTTATACCTCTACACATTTGGATTTATATAAGGAATGTTATGAATTCAAAGAGATAATACATAGATTTAACTCATAAACTGATCAATGGAGCTAAATACATAGAGATAGATTTCAACCATTAAATAATATTTTTTTATGATTTTGATTAATTATGTACACTATATATTAATAAACAATATGGATTTTTACACACACACACACACACAAGAACATTATTCCAATATTTATGGAGAACATCTCTCCACTAAATTCTCACCCAAATCCCTCTAATTATGCAAACTCTTATGTATGATATATTGTTATAACCTATAACAATATATCTTTAATATATAATATATTCAAACTTAATATCATAATATTGTTATATAACAATATTATGAATACTAACCAATTACTATTTAACTAACTAATTACTATTTACCTCTTAGTAAATACCCAAATTTACACAAATGTAAAAGATAATTCCTAAAATTCCCCCTCAAAGTTTTTACATGGTGTCAAAACATTCACACTCTTATTTGCAGTATGCTCACCCATTGTAGCATACCCTATTTAGCTCATGACTTTGATATAAAGAGAGCCTCACTCCTCCCATGGTTTTATAAGTTTACTACAAACCTTGAAATGAACAAGAACACCATCTACCTCCAATAATTGTTATTAATAGATGTATATGCCACCACATACTCTTAAGTTTGCATACTACTGACACAATCTTGTTGCACATGACCACTTTATGCAAAGGAACACATCTTAAATTTAATTTATGTGACTATAATAGACATGTTATTGAGGGTCATTTCCATAAAGAAGTAAGGCAATCACAAGATCTCTATATTAATTTCTCTCCTAACTGTTGCCAAAACACTATTCATCTCATGTGGTTTTTGGGATCTCTACCACAAACCCTTTCAAGATCCATGAACTGACTTACATTGGTGCTTTCTATCCTTTCACAATGTTTTCATATCAGGGAATTATGTTTAGAATTTGTACAAAAATTAAATAGGTTGAATAGGCATATTATTTTGTTCTTATTTTACAAATATATAGTGGAAATGATAAACACACACTATACAAAATGTCACCACATCATTTGTGTGGCCCCATTGTTGGTGATTAATGAGAGGTTGTTGAAATACCTCCATCCTCCATGTATCCTCTAGAGTCTAGTACATAACTCAAATAGCTAGATCATTGAAGATAATTATTCCCCCCACACTCGTGAAATTATTTTTTATAAAATGGATGTTGGTTATATTGATAATGCATCCATGTACAAATTTTGAATTTTGACATCTTTGAAAATAACTCAACTATAAAATATGACTCTATCATTGACATGACAACTTTGATCTTATGAATCATCACACAATTTATAAAGTCTTTTGATAATGGACCTATAAAACCATATGTCTAAATTAAAAAATAATAAACTAAGAACTAGACCACTAAGTAAACAAACTTGATTGAACAAATAAATAATTAACATTAATGCTTTTTGACTTAGATAAAAAATAGACTTTATTAAAAGCATCAAATTCATACCATTTTTTTTTTAGGAATACATGTTGAGATGAATATAGTATGGTTGGTACATTTGACTATAAATAGGTGAGATCTAGTGTGTTGAATATGCAATGACAAGCATGAGTGATGTAGACAACATATTATAATCTATAGTTCACCATTTTAGTAGGGGAGCATTAATTACATAGATGTTGATACTGATAGGTACAAGGTTCTCACAATATATCTGCATGGTAATGCATTCAACCTAATCATCTTTCCCAAAAATATAGTCCTACATTCTGTTCCAGTTTGTTGTGATAAATAAGAATATAATATATGCATGAGAGGACTATTCATATGAAAGAGGTCTATACAAATCACAAATAGATCTATATTCAATTGTCACAATATGATAATGGTTTTCTCTAGTCTATGCCTTTAGAACTTGTATTGTATTTTAATGAACATCATCAAAAAGAGATTATTAATATGTCTTATAAATTTAAATGTTATTTATAGATGCTAGAATGGAAATTGTTGTGCACCGTTTATAAAATAGAAGTCTTGATAGAATAGAAGATAACAAATAGTCTTATGCAAGCCAAAAACTAAATAAATGTTGATCTAAATGTTGAGTGATAGATCTAGCCACAATCTAAAAAATATGGTGGCACAGTGTTAATTATTTGAATCTAATGTGGTCGATTACAAATCTAAGGGTGAAATTTAATAATCTACACTTCCTCTATGATGATCAAAATGAACACTATAAAAGCTACAACATAAAAATTCTCTCATCAATGAGGCAACTAGAAATTATAAATGCCCCTTACACTGCTTAGAATCTCACCAAGCTCTAATACCATTATTGTGAATTCAAAGAGCCAATATATAGATTTAACTCATCCACTGATCAATGGAGATGAACACATAGAGATATATTTCAATCACAAATAATATTCTATTATGATTCTGATTAATTTTTCACACTCTATATTAATAAACAATATAGGACTTTTACACATATATATAGGAATATTATTCCTATATTTATGAACATCTCTCCACTAAATTCTTACCCAAATCCTTCTAATTATGAAAACTCTTATTGAAAATATATTTTTATAACCTGTAATAATATATCTCAACAATATGATATATTCAAACCTAATATCATAATATTGTTATATAACAATATTATGATTACTAACCAATTACTATTTACCTCTTGATAAATATCCAAATTTACATAAATGTAAAAGCTACTTCCCAACAAGGAAGGGCATATGTATCTCCCTATACTGATAGAGAAGTGTATGCCTATTTTATGCTTCCTTTATAGGAATTTATGGGTTTCCACTAGTTATGTTACAAGTTCCATTAGGGCCCTCTTATCACTAACATATATGGGAAGGGTGTAAGTACACCCACTAAAACAACCAACTCTAATATATTCAAATGTGGGGAACTTAATGAAGTATGATCCCCAATTTGCAATCTTTTTCCTCATAGCATCAAAAAGCCTTATCTTCTTTAGTTATTATTTGAACATAGTTATGATGCAGCAAATAAAGGCATCATTAACTCTCTTAGATTGTTGTTTACTTCCATCAAAAGTGAGATTAGGATAGTAATTATAAAAAAATTTAACTTGATCTGGCATTGTGTTTAACCCTTGGAATGCCCTCCCTTTTTCCAAAGCATAGATGAGGTAGGAGGTCATGTTAATTTTTTTAGTAGTTTGAATCTCTACCCACTATCTGTGAATGAAGTCTTTGATTAGTTGAGCCCAATGAATTTATTTTTTATTCTTTTGGATTACCCATATATAATAGTACATCCAATCTTGGTAGTTATTTTCATTCTAGCTTCTTGTGACTCTATGTAAGAGTACAATGATGTCCCCTATCTCATCTTTGAATTCTATACTAGTCAGGGTCTTAGGCAGTCTTGAAGCTGAAGCTTTAGGGTTCTTAAACCACTATTTGTTTATAATCTATGTACAAGTTATGGTGTTTTCCAGGTAAAATTTCTTAGAGGAGTCAGGATTAATATTTATATAACCTTCAATCTCTCATATTAAAACCATAGTGTCAATGAAATCTGAATCTCATTTCTAAAAAAATCCCCCTTATCATTCATTAACTCTCTTTTCTCTACACCATAATCTTTGGACATAGTGAGCACAAGATCATGGATTTTCACTGAGAATGAAAAGGCTTCAGTCTAATGTAAACCATTATCATATGTGATCTAAATCCAATCATTTTTGAATGATACATTGATCGTATTCCACAAGTCAGTTAAGTCTATGTGGCCTAGTTCAGTGTCATTTATCTCATTAATTTTAGAATCTAAGATGGAAGGGACACTATGTCCATTTTATTTGATCTTCATATCCTTTCTAGACATATACACTAGGAAAATCTGTGAGATCAACCAATTGCAGAGTTGGTCGATCTTTGGGTTTGTAATTGTAGGTAATCTTCTCACTTTTAACTTGGAAGAGTTTTGTTATGCTTCTATAGGGGTTCCACTCTGAAGGGAATATGGTATGAAATAATAGATATAAAACTTGACCAAATTCAGTGGGGTTTTAACTTGTAAAATCACTTGTAAAGTCTGACCAAAGGTCTAGCAGGGTTATGGTTTGTATTTGCAAGTTAGATCTCTAATGGGAACTCAATGGGAAAAAATAAGAGGAATCTCTACCTACATCTGAGTAGGGGTTTAGTTGTTTTTGTAGTCAAAATTTTAGGTTGAGAATACAATCTTTCATAAAAAAACCCTAAGGTAATGACCATAACAATCTAAAGAAATTTTAACAAGCTATTAAAATGTGAATGTAAAAACTATAAATTTGCGAGCAATAAGGTCAAACAATGATGCTTTTAGAAATTTCAAAGAATAAAACCTAGGTATGGAAAGGTAAAAACACATAATATTTGTAAAAAATAATAATAATGGAGTAGACTAAAGGAAAATGTAGGTGACCTAGGAGAATACCGGGTATGCATGTGCAGGGTTTTGCAAGTGATGGATCTAGTGTTCATTCACTAGAAATGTTGCTTTGGTTCAAGGTGTCACTCATCTTAGAGGTGAATGGCTCTAGTTGTGGCATCACTTATATTAGAGGTAAATAGGCTCTAGTTTGTAATGTTTGAAAATGATGTAAAAAACCTAAATTATATATCAAAACCCTTAATTAATGCCAAACACACCAATAATGGTGGTATATAGGTTAATAGGTAGACATGAAAGTTTTTGGAGTTATCTTAAAAAATTGTAATTTGAAACATGTTTGTAAATTTTCATTTCCCACTTGATATTGAGGGGTTTTTGAGGTGAATATGTTTTAAGAAGTGAGGAGCATAATTTGGATTACTTTTTGTAACATTACAAAGTTTCAAAGTGTCATGGGAATTTTGGTTCTTGCTTAGATCTTAATGAAAAGTGGGAGGCAGAGTCCACATCACACTTTGAAATTTTTCAAAGTTGAAAAGTGTAATGTGAATTATGTCCCCCAATTGGGACTGGTAGGTGGGAAAATGGAGATATAAATGCATTTTTCAACTTTGCAAAGTTGTAAAGTGTGACAAAAATCTTTGATTCGCACTTGGGTCTTGAAAAAGGGTACTTAGACCATTTTGAAGCTTTTACTTAGAAAATTTTATAGGTTTCCTCTAAATCAAAAAGTGTTTTGAGGTTTTTGACACAAAAATATCAACATATACTACTAGGAGTGTCATTAAGAATTGGTGTCTAAATATTAATATTTATAATTTTTCCACCATATCCTAAGTGCAATCATAACAATGTTGTAAAAAAATTATCTAGGGACCATATAAATAGCCTCCTAGAAGGATTTCTTTTCATTTTATTGGATATTATAATTGGATTTGCA
This sequence comes from Torreya grandis, assembly GCA_037957365.1. Classification (NCBI taxonomy): domain Eukaryota; kingdom Viridiplantae; phylum Streptophyta; class Pinopsida; order Cupressales; family Taxaceae; genus Torreya; species Torreya grandis. The sequence goes on along the minus strand of JARHVA010005276.1, from coordinate 74,991 downwards.
CTTAAGATGAGAGATTAAATAATTTATAACTCTATAGAAGATATCCTAAATGGAATTAATACCTCATTTGAAATATTTGAGTAGATGAATGCATTGCACCTTTGTAAAGGGGACCTCATGAAAATTAAAAACAAGAGACCACCATGTAATAGATTTGATTTATAGATAAACAATCACTGGATCCATTCCCATTCTATAAGATCTAGGGTTTGATAGTTTACCAATCTTTCAAAATAATCTTGGTTAAAAATGTCCTTATAATATTTATTGGAGCTCAAATTACAATAAGGATTTTAAATCCTAAAACCTTTCAAGTTGTTTACTTATAATAATGATTACTACTTTAGGATAATTTTCATGTTTTATTTCCTGTAATATCCTGATTTATCCATTTAAAACATAGAACAATATCTTTCCAATGAACATTAAGGAAATCCATACCTCTAGCCTCTTTAGGTATGCAACAATATTCCCATGCAACCTAGTGGAAACCTTTCCGATGTTTAGATTTTCTTAACTAAAAATATAAGGATATTTTAAAATATTAATATAAATATTTAGAGTGAGTCCACCATGAAGATTAATAGACATGATTCATAGTGATAACATTACATGAACTTTATGATTGACCAACTAGAGAGATCAAATTAGTATTCTAACACACACACACACACACACACACACACACACACACACACACACACACACACACACACACACACACACACACACACACAAACACACACACAAATTAACCAACATGATGTTTAAATATAATAATGGATGGGATTGAATACTTCCTATATCATTTTATTCTCACTCGTTGAAAGTTAGAGCCCAAAACCAAATAGAAAGTGTCGAGAATATACATTTATTTTTAGATGTTTATTTCTTTTTCAATTCAATTGATGAAATAACCATAGTAAAATGATAATTAACATGTTTATTGGATCTCTCCATTGATAGGTGAATTCCTTTAATAAGCCAATGAAAAATATCATTCTCAAATATATACCCAAACATTTTGATGCAAACACATAAGTTGTAGAATTAAGAGGATGTAATTTTTTTTAATATAGGGGATAATTTTGAGATATTTATATTATATACCATAAAAATATAGATAATTATAATCATAAAATAAATAATTTAAATATACCAAAGAAAATTAGTTTCAAAATAAATTTCCTACAACATGATCTAGGAAAATGGCACATTTATTGTGGTCATACACTTTTTCGAAGTCTATATTACTAATTATGGATTTTTTATTTAAATTTTGATCCCAATATATACATTATTATACAAAAATTACATTATTTAATATATATCTAATTTTGATGAATTTCATTTAGTGGGCCATAAATACCAATCTCAGTTGCCTTCACCTGTTAAGTTTTTTACTGAGGTTGATCTTTTAGACCCTAAGATTATTGTGGATCTTCCTATTTCCATAGTTCTTGATGTAAATAATGTAATAAATTACATATATTATCCTCTTAATTAAATTTTTAAGTTTACTATCCTCCCTCTTCCTCATCCTTCTTTTAATCCCCCTTCTCCATTGTTTGGTAAACACCTAGAGCCCTCTAGCTTGATTTCTAACTCTTATTGCATTTCAAATTATTTTTTGGGTGAAGTTAATATATTGGGGTTTGGGGGGGGGGGGGGGGGGTAAAGATATTTTAAATCCTCATATAATTATTCATGGGAATCAACTCATTTTATTTCCTCTCTCAATGAAAATCCTAACCTAGGAAAAGGAAAATGAAAAGGTTTAAATTAAGCTCACAAGGGTTTGTAACAAAAAGATTGTAAAGTCCTCTTCTCAAGTTATAATTATAAAATATATGAAATACTTAAACATATAAGGGTGAATATCCCTTAAAAATAAAAATGAATATATTCTCTTGGAATGTTAAGGGGGTGGGATCTCCTAAAAAATGGAGGTTTCCTAAGTGACAACTTCAAATCCAAATCTTAAATTTAGTTTTTATCCAAGAAACTAAGCTTATCGAAGTAATGTGTCTAGATAATTATTAAAAAAAATATCCCTTTCAATTGGATTTGAGGTTCAGTCAAGAATCCTTGGTGTCCTCTTCAAAAATTATTTGGATTCATGTTCTGTTGTAGATTCTATGAAAATTTGGTTCTGCCTTAAGATCTCAAGCCTTAAGCAGAAAATGTTTTCTATTATTTTTTAACATTATGATCCTTCAATATTGTTTGAGAAACAAATTATTTGGTAGGAAATATCATTATTTTTGAACTCATTTCAAGATGAATAGATTGTGTTAGTTGGTGACTTCAAATGTATTAAAAAAAAAACATAAGAAAAGAGATGGGATTTAGAGAAACAATCAATCCCAATTAGACTTAAATAAATTTGTCAGTGAAAATAATATTTAGTACATATAAGATCCATTTTTGGTAACATTACTAAATTAATTGATAGATTTATAGTCTTTAATCATTGGGTTAAACCAAAATTGGATCCTTCACTCATATATTATAAAAGTATTAGGGTCTGGCCATATGTCTATTTCCATCACTATCAAAGAAGATATATATCATGTTGGTTCTCTATTTATATTATAATTTATGTAGCTAAAGGATCCAAATATAATGAAATGATAGTCGAAGGAACCAGACCCTAGAGGTAACATCGAAATGTTTATTATTGTGCATAAGTTTTAAAATGTTAGACAACACCTTCACAAATGGAATAAGTAAGTATTTGGGAACATCTCTAGGGAGAAATCCATCATTGATTTTAATATGAAAAGCCTTCAAGATCAAGTGTAGAGGTTTGATCATGACATAACCTCTCTTCTCACTAAAAAAGAGTTAAATTCAAATTTGAAATTGGTTTTGGCAAAAGAGAAGATTTTATGGAAATAAAAATCTAGAGAGTGTTGGCTTAAGGAAGGAGATCATAACACCAAATTATTTCACCAATCCACCCTAGCTAATCATAATTTTAAAAAAATATTGAAACTAAAAATTAACAATGGCCCTTAGATTTAGATGTGATAAAAAATGAGACAGTCTTATTTTATGAAAACTTCCTTATGGACTCCTCCCTGAATTTTGATTTGGAACAACATGAATTCATGAATCTAATTCCAATAATTAACAATGATAACTAGAATGTTGATATAATGAGACCATTCAAAAATCTAGACTACACTTTGGGGCATGGATAATGATAAATCCATGGACTCGATGGGTTTCATCCAAGCTTCTTTAAACACTTTTAGGAAATTGTTAAAAAGGATATTATGAAAGCTATCAATGATTACATATCATTGAGAAAAATTATGAAGAATTTTAACTTCACCTTTTTAGCACTGATCCCTAATTAAGATAATGTGGACTCTCTTGATAGCTTCAGACCTATATCCATGTGCAACATCATATATAATATTATCTCAAAAGCACTAGATAATCATATTCAAATCCTCCTTCCTCTTTGTCATTTAGATCAAAAAGTTGGTTTTGACCAAAATAGACAAATCTTATATGGAGTTGTCATTTTGCATGAGCTCATTCACTCAGCTAAATTGAATAAAGAAGTGACCAAGATCATAAAAATTGATATAAAAAATTCTTATGATAGGGTTAATTGGAGATAAATTTTCAAAATCCTTAATAAATTTGGGTTCTTTAAGGCCTAGTGTGATTTGATCAATTCTCGTGTCTCTACTCCAATGTTTTATGTTCTTGTTAATGGAATCCTAGGTGTTTTTTTAAAATATTCAATAGGTCTCTACCAAGGATATCCTATATCTCCCTACCTCCTCATCATCAATATAACTAAGAATTTTAACTTACCTCATGGTCAATTTGTGGATGACATAATTTTGGGAAACTTTGTTAGTATTAGGGAAGTGGGAACGTTGAATAAAATATTATATTGGTATCATCATGCTTCAATTTAGGAGATTAACCACTTAAAATATAAAATTTTATTTATCCACACCTCACCCCATGGATAAAAAATGATAGATCAAAATATTGGACTTTTGGCTCTCTTCCTAGTAAATACTTGGGGAAATCCCTCTTTGATGGGCCATCAAAAAATGAATTCAAGGACAATATGACCACAACCTTCCATAATAAATTCACCTCTTTGAAATTAAATTAGATCTTTTGGGTGGGAAAAAATCAATTAATTCAAGGAGTTCTCCAAGTAGTTCCAATCTATATGATGTTAGTCTCAGAAGCTTCAATTAATGCCAAATATAGATTATAACATTATTGAAAAAATATGTGGAATAGTCATTCTAAGTCTAATAAAATTACTTTAATGAAATGGGTGGAGGTATTATTTCCTAAATATAAATGTGGGGATACAATTAGAATTTTTTTCAAGATGAATGAAGCTCTAGCAACAAAATTTCTATGGATAATCTATAAGGACAAAGACAACACTTAGAGCATCTTGCTTTGAAGAAAGTGTTTGGATAATATATAATATCTATCCCATAAATTTAATACATATTATGGATGTATAGGTCTCATATCTATTAATTACTTGGGATATGTAGAGGCATTATCTCAAACTTCCTTTGTTGAGATATTAAAAATTGTATATTTGTTAACTTCTAAAAGGATGTGTGGTTTAATATGGGCCCTCTCTGAAATCATACTTCCTTCAACATTTTAAAAGAGTATTATTCAAACCTATGGGGACCTCTTATTTATAATTATTGGGTTGAAACTCAAATTTTATGGGGCCCTTAGAGAGGATGGAAAAATCCAAGTCTTTCTGTAGCCACTCATTCTATTGATATTTTGATTTATTTATACTTCTTCTTAGACTCTCACCATATCAATAGCTTTATGGAGATTGATGTATTAAAATAAATTGGATATCATTCTATCAATGTTTTAGTGAAATAAGGCTAAAATAAGTTAATCTCTCATATTAATACACATTTATAACCTATGTAAAAGGTTTGATTCCCTCGAGGACTTCACAAAGATATCATAAATTGGTGGTTCATCATGAAGAATAAATCTTTTTTCTCTAACAAACTCCAAAGTATTGGTTTTTAGGGACCTTCTTGGTGCATTTTCTATCAAGATAACATTGAAACCCAAAATCAAGTTTTCCTTCATTTCTCTTTTGCCTAGAGAATTTGGTCTTGGTTATTTAATAATATGAGTAGACCTTGGGTAACAATCATCTCTGTTCAGTAAAGTTTGATTAACTGCATAAAATAAAGAGGGGATCAAGTGATTAAGATTTGGGCTATGACCCCATATATAATAATTTGGATCTTATGGAAATAAAGAAATAATATAGTCTTTTGGAAAATGTCCCTCTCTAAATATCTCCTTACTCTTAAGATTGAAGCACTCCTTCAAGACGTTTTTAAGGCTACAATGTCACCACCTAAAAATAAAATCACTAGAGAAGTTTTTCATATTATTTTAAAATAAAATTTAATGCAAAAAAACTTCATCCTCCAAATGAAAAAAATCTTTTAGATTATTAGAATCCTCTGAGAGACAATTTTGTCAAGATAATTTTAACGGGGCATCCAAAGATAACCTAGGTATTTATAGTGGTGAAAGCATATTTAGAGATAATTAGGGACAAGTTTTCTCATGTTTTAAATTCAACATTCAGTGGTCTTCAAATAATTCAACTCAAGCTCTAACTATTCTTAGATGTTTGAGAATTGTTATTGATTAAACTTTTAAGAAATTATTAGTGTAAGGTGATTCTCTATTGATAATCAATGGTGTTAAATAGATAATATTGCATCAGTGGTATCTCAACTTAATCATTCAATATATCCTTTGTGTCATTCATTTTTTGAGGATATTTATTTCTCTCACAACAATCATGAGACTAAATCTCTAGCACATTTCTTGGTTAACTTCTAGTTCTTCACCTTCCTCATAATGAAGATTAGTATTTTGAAGGCCCTCCTCCCTAAGATGATTTTTAAAAAAATAATTAGAAAAGACTGATCCCACTAATAAATTCCATTCTTTCCAAGTTATCATTATGGGAATCGGTGTTTGAGTTTTTTGTGTTTCTATAGTTGATGTTGGTCTTCTGTCCAATTTTAGCTCCTTGGATCATTTTAGTTTGAGATACTTGGAGAAGCCTTGGATTCTCTTATCATTTTAGTTTTTAGAGTTATGGTTTTGATTTAGTTCCTATTGTTCATTTAGTTTTTTGGAGACCATAGCTTCTCAAGTTGGCATTTTCCTGATTCCATAGTGGTTCTGTGGTGGTGCTTCCTATTGTTCACTCCAAAATCTTACTCTAAAAATCACTTATGGGATTAAGTGTTTTAGAGAGAAAAGTCAGAAAATAAGGGAATTTAGTCCTTTATTTTAAGATTAATTCTTGATCAATCTAATTCATGGTTATAGGTGTGTGGCTCCATGATATATCCTATGTATAATAAATTCTAAGAGAATTAGTGCTACCACTAGAATCCTAATACAAGTTATTTAGAGTTATAGTTTAATATTATAGTCTTGTTGCTAAAGTTAATACCTCACTTTGATACTTTTTAAATTAAGGTAAAGGTAGATCAATTCCAAAAAAACATAAACCATAGAGAAGGGAGAGTAGAAAAGAATATTTCCAATCAAGTGAATGCTGATGCTTCAAAAATTGAAATATGCCAAATCATAGTTATACCATTGTGTTCCTAGCTCAACAAATGCACAAACTTATAAAGACACAATGGTAAAGATTATAAGGAAAAAATATGAATGCACAACTCAATAATTCTTCACTAAATGTAAACACACAAAAGACTTGTAGCTATTACATAGATATTTAAAATTACTTTACAACTACAAACACATAAAGCAAAGAGTGTTCTAAGGGAAATGAAAATAATTCTTAAGCAAATCAAACTAGATATATCATAATCTAATTATTGTATTCAATCCTATAACAAATCATATTTTCACCCCTTTGACATAGTCATATACTTAAAATAGAAAATAACTGACAACATTCAATGAGCAAAAGACAGAGTCAATCAAGTGAATGTTCTATTAAAATTTTGACAGAGTTCTTTTACACTAAATGTCAACATTAGTAGACAAGAAAAGTCCTAGATAAAGATAAATTAACATGTGTAATCCCAACTAAATTCCAAAAACATTTTGGGACTAAATTTTTTGACCCTTATAATAAGAAACTACATCCCTTATATAGACATATTTATCCATGAAGCCCATTTAACCCGTAATTGGGGAGGTTACAACATTAAATGATGATTGGGAAAGGTAGTTGGGATTCTCACAAATTTACAATCTTAAGAATGATCTAAAAATAGAAATCACACCTATTTAAGGTAACATATTTTTCCTTTGTGTTCTTTGTCTCTTTTGAATTTTTATGATGTGCACGCTAAGTAATGATTCACACCATGTTGGATGTTGTTTTATTCAATTTTGGGGGCCAATATCCAAATAGATTCAAATATAATGTCAGATTAATATTAGGATTTTCTCAAGAAAATAATTCCCTCATGATATACATAGACTAATGCATAGTCTATTTAATGGACTTGATGGTCTTGATAGGTTATATGGCCATTAATTTTAGTTCATAGGTTCCTACAGTGACTAGGCCTACTTACTTTCCCTTGGGATTGGTTTCCTTGACATGTAAACACTTACAACTCTTTCATTTCTTAGCTTTGGGGTTAGATGATGAAGTATCCATGGTAGAAAGGGATATATATCTATGACAATGAAATCTAAGTAGGGAAAACATGGAGGGCTTGGGAATGAACTAAAAGTGAGAAGGAAAATCTAGGAATATGGGAGCAATTATGTAAAATGAGTTTACTCTTTATAACTTACAGGGATCTATAATGATCTCCTATATTAATGGTTCTTGATAGCTCACCCATTAATAATTTCAATTCAATTTGGTGGCTTGATCTTTCCATTTATTTCCCAATCTAGAATTGGCTCAGGGATTCCAAATATGTACCACCTATTATATTTAGCAGTTATGATGTAACAATTTTAAATTAAACAATTAGGGCCCATTTTCTCATTTAGTTAATTCTAGGATTATGGTGGACACATGGTTATGTTTTCATTATGGAAGACTAGGTATATTATATCTTATGCCATGTGTCTATTGCTAATTGGTCTAAATTATAATGGCTACCACCTGAGTGTGGCCCAGTACCTCACTTTTACATGTTTGAGAGCATGAGTCACCTACTAGAAGTGTGAGGTGACATATGGCATCCTTTAATTATCCCTTTAAATCTAATTTTATGTCACTTTTATATATTATGGATTCTTAGGAATATTATGATAATTTATATAGAGGTGACACATGGCATGGCCTGGTAGGTTAGACTCTTCTAAACTCTGAGATTTCTATCAAGTCTAAGAGACTGACACCTCTAATAGTGGGGAAATATGATTGGTTTGAATCTTCAAGTATCTAATATCTATGATAGGTCTAATAGGTTAAAAAAATTGATAATATACATGTGGTGCTCTTTCATTTGGTCGATCTCCCCTAGGCTTTGACATCTCCAACAATTTCAAGAGACTGACTCCTTTAACAACCAAGCCATGCAATGCTTTCTCATTTGGTCAATTTGATATACAAATTCATGAAAAATAGAATAAGTAAAGGTAAGACATGTAATTAATTTAAATGCTTACATTCCTACTAGTGAAGCATTACAGGTTGCCACATAAGATTTTGGGAGACTGAGACTTTAAGAACAATAATAAAAGTACACATATATAGAAAAATTATTAGTGCCATAAAAATATTATAAGTATGAAAGCATTTTGTTCATTTTAGGATGCAACAAGGACTCTACTATGCTTAAAATTGGAAGTTACATGGGTTCTTAACAAAGATCAAATTGTCATTGTAGATACCTTAAATGCTCAGCAAAACTAGGGTGAAATAGAATTTTGATGAGTTTTAAATAAATACATTGATCAAAGGGAGATTGAAAGTCCAAAATTTTTTAATTTGAGAAAATTTTAAGAGGGGTCCCCCACTTATTGAAATAATGGGGTGTGTTGTCCATAATAAATGGTGACTTTAACAAGGAAAATGGTGTTAAACACTTAGAACCCAAGCTACAAACCTTTGTTCTTGCACAAAATATAACTACAAGAAAATTACTAGACATCAACAGAGAAAGAAGGAACTAGATTCAATTGTGATAAGTGAAATACTAAGATTCATATCTATAAAAGAGCATCAATGTGTGTGAGGTGGTAAATTTACCCTTAGTTAAATTTATATTTCACTTAAACAAGTTCAAATAAGTTTGGGTATTATAACTTCTAAAAGGGGAATTGATTGGCTAAATGGTTTGGAGGAGACTAGTATGGGCATTGCTATACTACTAGCTAGGCATCTATAACCATGATAGAGATGCCTCTAGTCATACTCAATGCATTGTTTCATTACCAATGAGGTCAAAAAGCCTATAATGGAGATTGCCTAAATAAACCTTTTGAGGAAGTCCCATAATTTGGATTCTAAATTTCATTTTAGTTCTTTTTTAAATTTAATTATGAAAATACTTTGTAGTTTTTTCCATTGAGGATTTGGGACTAAGCCATGGGTGATGGGATGTTCAAGAAGATCTAAACACCTAGATGATCTTAGATTAGTTCAATGTTCTCACACTTCTTCAACATGTTTTATTAAGCTTGATATAATGGATTTTGATAAAGAAACATAATTTTTCTCAAATTCACTTGTTTTGATATGAATCATTGGCCTTCAAGGTCTAAAATATAAAGGACTACTTAAAAACTTTAAACTATTTCAAAATGAAAGCTTGTCTTTAAGTTTCTAAATCTTGAACTGTACATTCTATGCTTTCATCTCCATTTTAGGGACTATCCCAATAATATCTCCTAAAAGACCCTCTCATTATGCTCATCTTTTATTTTAATTTAGAAAAAGATCAAGGCAAACTATAGTGAGGTTGACAAAAGGACACACACAATAACAAACCAAATAGACAATGAAATCAAACACATAATAGAAGTAAGCTAATCTAACCAATTCTAATATGTATATTACCACATATGTGGATGTTAATGTTTCTATATGATTTTCGCTTTTCACATTTAGAAAGGAAAATGAGAAACTAAGAAGAATGGTCTAAGGCTTGTATGTACCTGGATAAAGTCTTGCACACCAAATTCAGATGACGAAAGGAACTCCTCTTTGGTTGTGGAGGATGACACCTGTAACAAAAAGAGACTAGAACGAAGAAGACGTTAGATGAAGAGATGGTGGGCTGCCAAGCAAAAGCTTGATCCTAGAAGTACAAAGACTTCCTTGAGGGATGTCAACCCACTGATTGATAAAAATAATGTCTGATAAAAAGGCAGAATGATAAAAGACTGAAATGATTAAAGATTGAAATAGAAATAGAAGTAAATGCTTACCTAAATGTTGTTGTTGGCCTGGTCACAGTCACCGACGTCGGTTAGTCTGCCGACGTCGGTTGGTCAAGTCTGTCAATGTCAGTTAGTCTGTGACGTCGGTGGGGGCAGTGGTCTCTGATGTCGGCATCGGTCGGGGCAGTAGTCTTTAGACGAGGTCTGGTCAGGTCTGGAAGGTTTTGGTCTGTGGATGGGTCTGAGAAGGAGTTTTGGGCCTTGTTAATGGTTTGTGCAAGGGTCTGGGCAGAGTTGCAGGGACAATGGACAGAGTGTATGTTCTGAAAAGGGGGATAGAGGTGGTAAGGATATGGGAAGGCCTCTCAGCCTTTTCGGGAGGGAGTCAAGTCTGGTCTAGCTGATAGTCTGGTCTGGGGGGTGATATTACTTGGAAGCAATAACTGAAAACATAATGAAAACACAGACAAAATACTTACCTGTGGCTTGCAGAAGGAGTGCTACTAGTGCTTGTACCTGTTGTTGATGTAGAAGACTGATGCAGAGTCCCTGCTATTGCTGTAGCTGGTGCAGAAGCCCTGTGAGAGAGAGAGAGTGAGAGGTCTGGTGGATTGAAGACTGGAAGATTGGCTGATTGTTGAAGGTCAAAAGGCAGATGATTGAAGGTCGAAGGAGTGGATTGAAAGATTGGATTGAAAATGGGTTGAAGATTGAAAAATTGGATCCTGCATTCGGGTCAAGAACACAGTCTTGAAGGCAACTGACGCCGGCAAAACCACCGACATCGCTGACTATTGACCGACGTCAGCAGCTGGAAGGCGGGTAGAAAGGCTAAAAATAGCCTTCTATCCATTTTCCCAACTGTCGGGTCAGTGGGTCAGGGTAAGAAACGGTCGAAGGTGGCTTAAAATGGACGAGAGGATGAAATGGGGGTCTTAGGCATTTAAGACTTGGCATGGAGTAGTGGAGAGAATCCAAGGAGGGCATCCAAGGGTGGTGAGGTGTCAAGGGTGAGAGGCAAGAGAGAGAAAGAATTATTAATTCAAAATAAGATAATTATTTTAAATTAATAAGACATAGGTTAGGCATGGTTAGAAGTGGAACGGGATGAAAGGGGGAGGACGACCAAGGGTGTAGACACGATTTTGGTGTCTACATTTTCCCCTTTTTGTCTTGTTGGTTGTTTTGGACGAACTGCAAGACAAAAATAGGAGTTGGTTACCCCAGGTGTGGGATAAGGTCTTTTTTGTCTTGTTAGTTGTTCTGATGAGTTGCAAGACAAAAATGAAAGTTGATTGCCCTGATTATGGGATGAGGTATTTCCCCTCAAAGCAAGAGTCGAGGGAAGAGAAACTTGGAATCGAGTGCTGATTTGATAGAGAGTGGATGAAAATGGTGAAGATGGGGTGTGAACACTGCAAAAGTTGTGATTGCGCGTATACCACTTCACGAGATGGTCAGGTCAAATTGTCACAGGTCAAGGGTTGAGGAGTGCCAAAATTGAAATAACTGGGCCCCAACATTTAGTCGTAGCTGATTGGGTTATTCAATCTAAGCTATAGCTCCAATGGTCATCGTGGTCCAAGTATCTTGAGGCTCAAGAAGTGCTCTTGGAAACACGAAAATGTCACAAGTAGTGGGGATCAACCGGCTTGCGATCCTATACTTGTGAGGGTCAAAATATGGGTCTGCGGAACAATTTTGCTAACCATTCATGAGGTAGCATACATGCAAAAACAACCAAGGTGAACATTGTCTTGGAAGTGGTCAGAGGAGATAGTCACGATCTCCATGGTCATTGGTCGAGGATGGGTCGATGATCGAGATAGATGAGTCTGATGATATGGATGGACGAAGGAATGTGACCGAGCTAACCCTAAAAGATGTCACGTCAACTGAGTGCTGCCTACATAGCCCCTGTTGAAAGGGCCTCAGGCCAATGTAGTTCTCCCTAAAAGGGAGGAAGGGTCAAAGTGGTCGATGGTCTTAGACGAGGTTAAGTCATGGTCAAAGGTAAGATAGTTTGTCCATCAGGTAGACGAACAAACGAGGGTGGTCGAGCTATCCTCAGGAGACGTCTTGTCATTTGGGTGCTACCTACATAGCCTAGATTGGAAGGGCCTCAGACCAATGTAGTTCAAGTGAGAGTCAAAGTGGTCAATGATTGGTTTGGTCATGTTGACATGATGAGGGTAAGATGATGTTACAGTATTTTCCATATTGTGTGATGGTGTATTTTGTAACATTGGTTGAGGGGTCTTTCATCCCTAGCAATTTTCCATATTCGTGATGGATGCATGCTAAAAATGAATTGAGTCTATTTATGTGCTTCAATAAGTAATGGTTTATGCTTAACATAAATTGTGTCTGATCGATAGTTTCCATGTGTATTGTTGTCCACAGAAACTATGTGAAATGGACTAGGTCATGTCAGTGGTCTGAAAATGTTTTGGTTTTGATTTGGTTGGGTTGGCAAAATGATTTGGTTGGATGTGTGACCAAGATGTAAAAATTGAAAAGCGCATTACTCTTTCATTGACAAGGCCTATAATGATGGCATGGATAAGGGTTTTTAGAAACAAAAGCCCCGTTCATGCATTACGTCGTTGACCAGTGGTTGTGTTAGAGAAGAAATCGAATCACTTGACGTTAAGTGAGATCGAAATCCCTTGAGTATGTTGGGGTGATAGGATTGATTATGTGATATGGATGGAAGGGGGAACCCTTTTTGGCAGGAACAACTTTACCCCTTTTATAGGTGACCCCAAGAACGACTATAGACAAGTCCATGACTTTATAGTTTTGTCAGTCAATTTTTTTTTTTTGCATACTGATCGTTGCGGGAAGCCTACGAGGGGATGTTGTCTTGCTTTGTGGTCATGTCATGAAGTTGATCGATGTGGGAAGCTTCAAAGATAGTGTTGTGTATGTATCAAAATTTAGGCATAGCCATCCTTCGAGGGAGTGGTCTATATTCTACTTTATATGTTTTTTATATGACTTTGGCCTAGCTGTCCTTCAAGGGAGCAGTCTAGTAAATACATCAATTATGATGCAGCTGTCCTTCGAGGGAGTAGTCTACATTTAGATTTATATGACCTTGGAATATGCATCCCACTTTTATATTTTTTTTTATTTTTTTGTTGACTGGACTTTTGGTCATGGACTTGACTATAGAGGTTTAGAGGGTTTCCCTTTTATTAGGACAAAGCATTCATGCTTGACAAAAGGGTTGACTGATGTTTATAGGGTTGAGGGTTGATAGGAATAGGAATGACAATGATGGGGATTGCTCAAGGGATCGAGCTCAAGTTAAATGTCAAGTGAATAATTACTTGACTAACAATAGACTGGTCAAAGATGCAAGGCATAAAAGGGCTCAGGTTCTGACAAAGTCCCTGGCCCATGCTTGTGTTATGATGCAAGGTCTGAATCAATTAGGAGCAAACTTGCCCCATTTGCTTCATTCCGAATTGGTCACATGTTGGTTGATGTTGAAGGAGTTGGTTGATGTTTGGTTGAGGTCGGTTGATATTTGGTCAATGTTTGGTCGAAGTTTGGGGTCGATGTTGAAGAAGTTGGTTGATGTTTGGTTGAGGTCGGTTGATATTTGGTCAATGTTTGGTCGAAGTTTGGGGTCAATGTTGAAGAAGTTGGTTAATGTTTGGTTGAGGTTGATAGATATTTGGTCAATGCTGGGTTGGATGATGTGATTAAAAGGTTGGTTGATGTTTGGTCATTATTTGGTCGATGTCTGGTCAAACGTTTGGTCAATAGTCGGTCGAATGTTTGGTTGAGGTTTGGTCGATAGTCTAGTTGAGGTCGGGTTGAATGTTTGGTCGAAGATAGGTTAAATGTTTGGTCGAGGTTTGGGTCGATGCTTGTTTGGTCGAGGCATAGTCGAGGCTTGGTTGAGGCCTAGTTGAGGTTTAGGATTAAAAGAGTGATTGATATTTGGTCGAGACTGGGTTGAAAGGTTGGTCGAGGCTTGGATGAACATTGAATTCCCCCAGCAGCTAGGGAGAATGCTTGGCAGATTGGTCAAGGTCAGTTGAGGCTTGGTGGTTAGATTAACTGTGTTGATGTCAAATAAGGGGGTTAAAGGTGGCAAAGGGACCATAGTCTGGCATGGAGATCTTGATTTAGGTGACGAGGTTTGAGAAGCATGGGTCGGTGTTGATGATTTGTCGAAGGGGTAGTCAAGAGGATCCTTGATGAGAAGGGTATCCTTTTTTTGGTGTTGATGAATGATAGCTTTAAGAGCACAACAACGCTTAGTGTCATGTCCCAGTGTGTGATGATAGTGACAAAATTTAGAGTTGTCAAACCAAGATGGTCTTGATCCGAGAGTTGATGAGTGGGGTGGTGTTGAAGGTTTGTTGATAGTATGGTCGAGAAGAAAGGTGTCTTTCTCCAAGCATTGGTGAACGACAACCTTGAGGGCACAACAATGTTCAGTGTCGTGCCCAGGTGTGTGATGATACTCACAAATTTGAGTGTCGTTGAACTAGGGTGGTTTTGGTCTGAGAGATTGATATGGTCTAAGAGGCGGGAGATTGATGTGAGAAGACTGCAATAATTGCCGTAATAGCAGGGCATAAGAACCTGTTAATGGGTCTGTGTGTCTTGTTGCAGTGGGGGTTGATGACTTTGGTTTGAGAGGCATAAGAGGCATTGGTTGTACCATCATTTTCGAGGGTGGTGTAGCCACACAGGTAGATGGCACTTTGGTAGTGATAGCTGTTGGATGTTTTGGAGGAAATATATGTCTGATGGGTTGAGGAGATAATGGAGGTGACTTGCCTCTGTGAAGTATGGGAGTAGGAAGCACTCCTATTAAAGTGGATAGATGCAGGCCTAAAATTGAAGGTAATGATGAAGGTGGGGGAGGAGTCCTTCGGTGTGGTTTAGTGGCCTTCTTTGGTTTGGGTTGAGGGTCACTATTGGGTGAGGCGAGGTTAGATACGGGTTTGAGTTCAGATGTGGATGGAGGTGAGCAAGATGTAGTAATCTTAGGCAAAAGGCAAGAGGAAACCGTGACTGGGTCTTCCTTGGTTGAAATGGGTGAAGAGATTGGTTATTCTCTTGGTGGAGAAGAAATAAGAGAGTGCGGCTCCTCAAGAGGGCAGAGGGCAGGAATGATCGTGCCCCCTACTTGTGGTTGCGGAGTAGGAAGGATAGGGTCCTCCATTGGTGGGAGGAAGGATGAATGTGGGCTTAATGGCGTTGGTATGGTCAAGGTGTCCTCCAATATGAGAGAGGTCGATGGAGGACTAACAGGAGAAGAGGATTCTTCTACCTGTGAAAGAGGTTGGTCAGGGATCAGAGAAGAGACAGTGTCAACCGTGCGTATATTATGGTCTTGAGGGTCATTGGTCATGGTTTAGACATTGTTTTAATTAGGAGGATGGTTAGGAAAAGGTTGTTTGAAGATGTCGATGTGTTGGTTGGGTGGGGCATTCGGGTTGTCCAAGATGAGATCACCCCTATTTATCATGTCTTGAATGATGTTCTTGAAGGTTTGGCAGTTGTTGATGTCATGGCCATGGACACGATGATAGTGACAGAAGTCAGCCTCCCTATACCATGTAGGGAAGGCTTTTGAAGGGTCGAATTGAGGTGGTCAGATTTGAGGGAGATTGAGGACCCCCTACTTGATGAGTTTTTCCAAAATGGAAGCGTATGATTCTCCAAGTGGAGTGTATGAACGCTGGATGTACCATTGTTGGAATTGTTTGGTGATGCTTGGAGAGGTAGAAGGTTGAGGTTGGTCAATTTTTGTCGAAGATGGTGATCTAATGATCACAGTGTTGGCCACTCCTTTGGATTTGGAGTGGGAATAAGAAGGTTTGGAAGAAGAAGGTTCATTGGTTCTTGCATTAGTATTATGCAATTTGACCTTATCTTCTTCAATGGCACGGAGTTTAAGCTTTCGGGCCATGGTGAAAGCTTCGTCGAAAGTGCGGAATGTTTGAATCCGCAAGGTAGAAGAGATGTGCCTGGCACATGCTCGAGAAAAGAGCTCGATGAGCTCAGGTTGAGGCAAGGAGAAGGAGAGTTGGTTAATCAAGCCTCTCCAATGGGCGACAAAATCGACTATGGATTCGTCATCAAATTGTCTGATGGAGTAGAGGTCTATGATCAAGACTTGTTTGGTGATATTGATAGAAAAATGGTCGAGAAATAATTGGGTGAGTTGAGTGAATGAAAAGATAGAATGTCTGGTAAGAGAGCTATACCAGTCAAGGGCGGGGCCAGAAAGTGACATGGAGAACGTGCGTAGAAGTAACGCATCATCATGGGCTATGAGATAACAAGCATGTCTGAATGCTTGTAGGTGCTGTTGCAGGTCTTCCTTACTCTAGAAGTGAGTAAATTTAGGAATCTCCCACTGGTTGGGGTATGGTTGAATCGGGACGGAGGGATGAATGGGTTCATTGCAAATTTGCTCATATGAGAGGGCATTACGTGAACCAGAAATAGAGGTCTCAAGACTAGACATTTTGTCCATTAGCATTTTGATTATGTCAGCTAAAAGATTGGTAGGTGGAGTTCCCCCTAGGTTGTAGGGCATTTGAAAGGTATTGAGAGGGGCATATGACGTGGTTGGTTGCGCTTGTGTAGGCACAACATATGGGTAGCTAGCCATCAGGGCAGATGTTGAAGCCAAGGGCACTTGTGTTATGAGGTTGGTAGGCACAAATTGGATAAGGGCCATCAAAGATGATTGAGGGGTGGCCACACTTGTTGAAGGGTAGGCAGTTACTCTTGTGTTGATAGGCACAAGAGTCAGGGGGATAGAGACCACTAGGTTTTGGAAGGGTGTAGAATTTGGTTGAGTAGTTTGAGGTTGAGGGGGTGTCGAGACCCCCATAGAGGTAGGTCTAGAAGGAGAGGCTAAATTTTGAAGATAGGACACAGTCAGGTTATTAGTCGAGGTGTTGGCGTGATTGTTTATAGGTTGAATTATGGATGCTGTTGATGTGATCATCGTCTCGACTAAGGAAGTCAGCATCCCATAAATTGGGTTGGCTAAGGAGTCTCGTGTTCAGCTTCATGTGATATAATGTTGAAGGGCTCTGCCATTGAGGTCCAATAATCTTTTGAAGTCTTGGTCCCCTTCAGGGACAATGGGAGACTGAGTTGGGGTCGATCGAGTAGGAGTTCATTCGGCCTCTGAATGAAACTCCATTAGGGGACTGGTTAGGGATGGTGAAGGTAGAAGCGGTTGATGTCTCACGTGGTCAAGAAAAGCCTTGGTTTGATTGCGTGTCAAAACCATTCAAGGCAAGAAGGGTCAGGTTCCAGAAACTGTGTTTTTCAGTCTCAGAAAACCAGAATGGGGTTTTGGCAAAAAAAGGGTCGGGTTTTAAGGCTGCTATTTTGAAAAAAAAGGATAGTTACAGTGACCAACGTCAGTTTAAAAACTAATGTCAGTGAGAACAGATGGCTGATGTCGGTCAGATAATCGATGACGGTGAAGAAAGGTTGCCGACGTTGGTGGTAAAACTGATGACGGTGACTGTGTTTCCTGAAAACTCAAAGAATTTGAAAGTTTTTGGAAAAGAAGAAGAAGAACGTCCTCACTAGCTCAAAAAACCAGATGGGAATAGAAAAACAAATGAAGACAGACAGACCCTAAGCATTAAATCCTAAGAATCAACTTTTAGAATCCTATTGGCTTATGCCTTAAAGTGTGTTTGGGAGGTTGGCTTGTAGAACGGGTCCTAGAAGAGGTAGTCTAAAGATGGTTTCAGGTTTGTTTAGGCGCTCAAGAGTCTGTGTTAGGTTTCGTACATGGCATGGTGCTAAGGAGCAAGCTCCCCTCACTTCACAAGCCCAGTGATAAGCCGGTCTTGCTTAGCCAAAATATACTTTCCCTAGAGATTATCCTCTGCCAGAGAACAGAGTGGGCTTTCCCCTTGGTGGTGAAATCCAAGTGGGATTGTCGGGATGGGTAAGGTATCCACTGGGTGATGAAATCCCAATCGGGCCTTATCTCAGGTAAGTTTTGATGTTTGATTTGTGCAAGTGATTTGGTTGTGTAACATAAGTGGTCTACGATTAATTCATGATGCGGTTGTTATTACTAGATGTGGACTAAGTATGCAGTCAAGAAGAAATGAAATGTAATGTGTTTTAAGCCCAAAATCAGAGTGTGAGTTTGTATGAAGACAAATGGAGAAAGGGTTGAGGAGTATGACTTTTGACTAGTCTAAGATGCAAGAAAAGAAAGAAGAGTTCTTTTTAATCTTGCTTATGATGTCTTTTGGAAGAGAGAGAAGAAAGAGGTGAAAAGGAGAAACCTAGTGCACCCTATATGAAAAGAAAGAAAAGAACCCAAGGAAGACCTTAGGGTCCCACCAGGCATGCCAGAATGTTTCTATACAATTTTCGCTTTTCACATTCAGAAAGGAAAATGAGAAACTAAGAAGAATGGTCTAAGGCTTGTATGTACCTGGATGAAGTCTTGTGCACCAAATTCAGACAACGGAAGGAACTCCTCTTTGGTTGTGGAGGATGACACCTGTAACAAAAAGAGACTAGAACGAAGAAGACGTTAGATGAGGAGATGGTGGGCTGCCAAGCAAAAGCTTGATCCCAGAAGTACAAAGACTTCCTTGAGGGATGTCAACCCACTGATTGATAAAAATAATGTCTGATAAAAAGGCAGAATGATAAAAGACTAAAATGATTAAAGACTGAAATAGAAATAAAAGTAAATGATTACTTGAATGTTGTTGTCAGTCTGGTCATAGTCACCGACGTCAGTTAGGCTGCCAGCGTTGGTTGGTCAAGGTTTGCCGACGTCAGTTAGGCTACCGACGTCGGTGGGGGCAGTGGTCTCTAAGGCCAGTGTCGATCGGGGTAGTAGTCTTTAGACGAGGTCTGGTCGAGTTTTTGGTCTGTGAACAGGTCTGAGGAGGAGTTTTGGGCCTTGTTAATGGTCTGTGCAAGGGTCTAGGCAGAGTTACAAGGATAATGGATAGAGTGTATGTTCTAAAAAGGGGAATAGAGGTGGTAAGGATATGGGAAGGCCTCTCAGCCTTTCTGGGAGGGAGTCAAGTCTGGTCTAGCTGATAGTCTAGTCTGGGGGGCGATATTACTTGGAAGCAATAACTAAAAACATAATGAAAACATAGACAAAATACTTACCTGTGGCTTGTAGAAAGAGTGTTGCTGGTGCTTGTACCTGTTGTTGATGTAGAAGACTGATGCAGAGTCATTATTGTTGTTGTAGCTGGTGTAGAAGCCCTGTGAGAGAGAGAGTGAGAGGTCTAGTGGATTGAAGACTGGAAGATTGGCTGATTGTTGAAGGTCGAAAGGCGAATGATTGAAGGTCGAAGGAGCGGATTGAAAGATTGGAAAAATGGGTTGAAGATTAAAAAATGGGATCCTGCATTTGGGTCAAGAACACAGTCTTGAAGGCAACCGACGCTGGAAAAACCACTGATGTTGGTCGTCTACTGATCGACGTCGATGGCTGGAAGGCAGGAAGAAAGGCTAAAAATAGCCTTCTGTCCATTTTCCCAACTACTGGGTCAGTGGGTCGGGGTAAGAAACGATCGAAGGTGGCTTAAAATGGATGAGAGGATGAAATGGGGGTCTTAGGCATTTAAGACTTGGCATGGAGTAGTGGAGAGAATCCAAGGAGGGCATCCAAGGGTGGTGAGGTGTCAAGGGTGAGAGAAAGAATTATTAATTCAAAATAAGATAATTATTTTAAATTAATAAGACATAGGTTAGGCATGGTTAGAAGTGGAACGGGACGAAAGGGGGAGGATGACCAAGGGGTAGACATGATTTCGGTGTCTACAGTTAATATGAAATTACATTGAAAGGGATAGCCGATAAGTAATGATTCAAGAACTATCCATTCATAGGTAGTGGGATTTTTTTGCCTTTGAGGCATTTGAGGTGGAAATCATTCTACTTGAGTAACATAGCTATTTGGTAAGGTCCAATCTAAAGAGGATTAAACTTGGAGTGATGTCCCTTATTTTCATGGGCCTTATCCCATAATAGAAATAGATCATAAATCCTAAAGGACTTGACATTGGCCTTCTTTTCAAACCATCTCTTGACAATGATTTTATTCCTGCTGAAGTTTATTAAGGATTCATCTTGATCTTCTTATAACAAGATAATGTCCAAGAGCCTATAGTTTACTTTATCATTATACTTCGTGTACTACTACATAAACTTGTAGGTAGGCAGTTTGAGTGTAACTAGGATAAATATCTCTAGCTCATAGACTAGTAGAAATAGTGAGCATTTAAGTTCTTGTTTATGCCTGGGCATTTAGCCCATAAAAAAAAACTTTAACAATGAATGTCATTCCCAAGTTTTCTCCTTTATAGACTTCTTGATGGCCTCAATCATGTTCTTGTTGGTTGATTCTACTAATATGTTCCCTTATCGGTAGTACTGAGATGAGAATATTAAATTGATCCCATAATGATATGTCCATTTAGTTAACTTCATGGATTGGAATATAGAGCCATTAACACATAATAATGAGACATGGGTCCTAAATTGAGTGGTCACATTATTCTCCATGAATTTGATGAATTCATTTGCAATGGTTTTCTTTGTTTTCACTACCTTAATCCATCTTGTGTATTAATTTTTAGCTATAAAAACAAACTTATGGCCTACTAAGGAGTTGGGGTTAATGACCCCATGAAATCTATCACCCATTAGGAAAATAGTGTCATGGTTATAACTGGATTCAAAGGCATTATATCATGGGTTTATCTTTTGGCAAAGGTCTAACATTGATGGCATGTCTTCACATGAACATAGACATATTTGAATAGGATTGGCCTATAATAGCCTATGCAAATTATTTTGTGTGCCATCACATTTACTTTGGGGTGATCATTGCCCATCTTCTTATGTAAATTTTCCATTACTTTCTTGGATTAAAATTTTGAAAAGCATATAAGATAGATGCCTTCATGATTAAACATGAATAAAACTCCTTTCTTTAGCATAAATTACTTTGCCTTCAGTGTAAGAGATATTTTTTGTGTTTCGTTAAGTTCAGGGGGTGTGTTCCCATAGAACAAGTAATATATGATTTAAATGTACCAATCTTGATACAGTACTAACTCTTGATCTAATTGGTGCAAAGTGATTCTTCGATCAATCTCAATTATCATATGAGTAAGACCTAGTATCATAACCATCTTGGAAATTTTTATTTTCAATTCATACTCTTATGGCTTGGTCATCCATCTACCTCTACATTTTCCTAGTTCATTCTAACCTAACATTTGCTTGATAGTTGGGTCTAACACAATATCATTCACTTTATTCCTAAGAATGTAGTGCCTAAAATTTTTTATAGCTTTGACTGGTGTATAATCATTCTTGTCAATGTGGAGTATCTCAATTCTACAACTTTAAGATTGGTGATCATAAAATCAATAGGGTGTTCTTCTCCATCCAATATTTGCATGAGACAGGCAATGATGGTGTGCTTAGAGGCAAAAGGATAAATGTAGAAATATTTTTCATAGTTTGGACTGATCAACATAAGCACTTGCATGATGGAATATTTTATGTCTTTAAATGCTTTCTTTGATTCATCATGCCACTCCATCTTGGCGTCTTGTTTCAACATAATGTTAATGGGATTTATAATCTTAGAAAATCTAGAAATGAATTTGTAGACAAATTATTTTTATAAATAAATATTTTAGCTATTTTTTACTATTGGGTTGAGGTAATTAAGAAATTAATTTATCTCTTTAGGAATTGATAGCAATACCTTCCTTTATGATGATATGACTGAGAACCTTACCTTAGGTGATGTCATACACATTTTTTGAGGGTTCAAGGAAATGCCATACCTTCTACTCCTTTCAAAGACTTTCTATAAATGATTAACATGATCTGATCTACATTTCAAAAATATAGTTAAAACATCCATGTAGATTAATATGAATTTACTAATTAGACCTTCAAACACATTTTCCATTGCTCTTTGAAAGGTCACTCTAGTGTTGATCAGTCTAAATGGGATTCATTTCTAAGAAAATGTGACCAATTTTTTATGAATGTAGTTTTGGATCGATCATTAGAATTCACTAATACCTAATTATACCATGATAATTTGTCCAAAAAGGACATCATCTAATATATATATATATATATATATATATATATATATTAACTATTTGAATCAATTTGTCAAGGGAAGGCAATGGGTAATTTCCTTATCTAAAGCTCCATTTATATTTTTTAAGTCTATGCACAGTCTAATTTCACCATTTTTTTGAATAGGGAATAAATATACACCCAAGTGGAATGGAAAATGGGAAATATTATTATCTAAGAAGTGATTTTATGAACTTTTTGTATCAAAGGTCCAAATATCAAGTTTATAGGTCTCTATTTCTATCAAAATGGTATTTGCTCTGGCTTGAGGAGGAGGATGTGAGTGATCACTCTTGGGTCGAATGTTTTAATATATCCATAGGACTAAGCAACTATGTCTTTATAAATCAATAGCAACTTTTGAAACTGTTAAATTTTCATCTTCTTCCAATCAAGACCTATGTTGATAGTTTGGGGTTTTTTAAGGAACTTAGGTTAAAATTTTAACACTTTTGATCTATAAATTTGGGTTTATTAATTTGGGGCATAAGGTTAAATGCCTTTTATAGATAAATCATTTCCTTTGGGATTTGATTTCCTTAGATATTGAGAATCACATCTTTGTCAATTTCAGCTTTGGGACTATCCCTTTCCTCTTCATTTATTAGTCAGGCCTCAAATGATGCAATAATGTTGAAGAATTAGATGATATGTTGGTCATCTTTAAATACCTATAAATTATTTACATTGTCTGGAATAGAGGGGAAAGGGACTAATTAAATACTAAATTATTGCATCTCAGTGTCATCCATGAGATTTAAGCATGCAACTAAGGATGTTAGTGAGTCAACAACTAGATTTTCCTCCCTAGGGGTAGGGATGACATTGAAGTGTCAAACATTTATATTAGGCCTCATGCCCTATGTTTTTACTTCCTAAGGTGTGATAGTTTACATTGAAACTTGCTCTTAAGTTGGTTTACAATGAACTCAAATTCAATAAACACTCTCAGTTATCTATCCTTTTACTTCAATGCAAAATATAGCCCGAGAAGTAATACCTCATACTCCACTAGGTTATTCATATGGGGGAATTGAAGCATATATGAATATATGGATATATTTGCTTGTGGGTTTACTAGTATAAGATTTATTCTACTGATTTATTTATAATGGGACCCATCAATGGATAAGGACCATAATGATGGCAATTTAGGTTCTATTCACCAAATTTGGCCTACATACCAAAAATTACCTAATCTAGAATAAGAAGTTAAGCAAGGTCCTAATTGAAGATTGATCCAATGTCACAAGGAACATATAGAATTCAATAGAAGATCACTTTCCATTTAAAATATTTTGAAACACTTTAATTAGGCTTAAAGTGTGATTTGGTGATCTTAAAGAGCGAGACCATTATGACACATCATACATGAATGAACATATTAGACCGGTCGCACATTTGATATATGCACTTAGAAGGTTGATTAGGGCTAAAATATTCACATGGACATGAATACCTTCATGCTTAAATCATTCCCTATAAATTTGGTGTCTTAATGAGCTTGTTATCTCAATATATAAGCCTTTAAAGTTAGACTTGTAGAGTGAAACATGTGCGCAAATGTCAAGTTTAAGCCTCATAAAATATTCATTTAAATTATAATGTTCTAAGATTGAATGTGAAGCTAAAAAGTGTCCAAATATTGGAATCTAATATTAAATCCAATGGTGAGAATTAATCTAATGATTCAATGGGTCCCAAAGATCCAACGATGTGCATTTGATTATGCATTTGAAGATCAACGGTGAACATCAAGTCAAAAGGTCAAAGTTACCAAGGATGAATGTAGAGATAATAAGTGTCAATATCATAGGTTCTTGAGAAAATATATAATTTCATGCATTAAATAATAAGTCCAATGGGCCAAAATATATCAATGGAGTGTGTTTAATCATATAAAAGTAGATCGACAGTGAGTGAGAGGTCAAAGAGTCAGTAGATCTTGAGAATGAATGAGAAGCAGCTAAATGTCAAAACCAAAATAACTACTAGGTAAATCAATGATATGAATTTGAGTCATGCAAAGGGATGTAACTAATTCATGTTTGATCTTACTAATAAAGATCAATGACATGTATTCATTGAGTAGATCAAGATTGATGGCCAGGATTAAAAGTCTAAGATAAAATTTTACAAGTAAAGGTTGAATACGATTGAGGTCAAACTAGAGAAAATATTTCAAAGGGATGCCATGAAGGTAGACACATCAATTTTGATGGGTTCATCACAAAATATAGTAGCATGAGTATGACCCTTATTCTCCATTATTATACACCAAAGATGAACCAGTAGGGAGCAATCCATGCTAGAAAAAGATCATAATAAATTGATCTAGTTGTTGTAACTACTTCAATGCTAGAATTCAACTTTCAAATGACTTGATTCCACCATTGTAACTATAAGGAGAATCAATTTAGGTTAGAAACAAATGGAAAGGGACTAATATGATTGTTATAGCCACCTTCCATAAGTAATCTTAGGGATTATGATATTTTCTAATGGAATCAATGCTAGATGATTAGAAATCTGATTCATTATGCTCCCTTTTCCATCCTTTTATGCATTGATCCCTATCTCTCTCATCCCTTTTTGATATAAATATAAGATTCTAAGCCTTGAAAAGGATCCCTCTCTTTGGCATGACTAGACTCTACCAAGATTTGTACTCTAACACCTATTTGATGCAATAAAAGACTAAATTCCTCTGTTTTCAAATTGAGTTCAAATGTGTCTTATGACCTCATTGATGTGGTCAAGTGAATGTATGTTTTCCTTGCCTCTGTCTAAGTTTTCTCACCTTCATGCAATATTTTGGTAGTTCTTACAGGTCATTATAAGTGCATATATAGTATGTTGGTCAGTTTGGAAGTGTACAACTACCCTGCCATGCTAGGGCAATAGCTAGCCCATGCCTTTTTATGAAATACTTATGTGGAAGCTGATCAAAAAGTGAATGAAGTGATGTTTATCAATCTTTAAAGTGTCTTATACTATGTCTTGTGCAAGTATAAGGATCAAAACATTTGGTGCATCACCTCCTTTTTACATGCTTTCATAAATTATTATTGATCTATTTCCCCTTTTCCCAATAAGAAGTTAGTTTAGGTTTAGTATAGGTGATATCCCCAAAAGGAAGTTGGCCTTCTCTAAAGGTCTGACCCAATATTAGGTGACCCATAGCCTAGGGTTAGTTCCATGTTGGACTAGGTTTGAGAAAGAGGACCTGAACAATCCCCTTCTCATCTAAGGTGCAACCTAGGACACCAACATTTTTGACACACCTAATGGGACCCATTAGATTTGATCTTGGTGAAATTACAATTTCAATAATGTTTATATGAAGTATTTGGTGATTCTAAGCTCAAAAAATTATTTCTAAAAGTCCAGGCATAGTCTCCAAGTAAGTCTATTTTCATTGCAATATATTGATGTTGTTTTCATGGTTGTCTATGAGGAAAACTATGCAGTACTTCCTCATCATCCCTATAGTGAACCATTCCAACTCTATCATGATCCATGCAAGCCTCATTATGAGCCTAATAAGCCTTACCAAGAGTTTTATCTAAGCTATTTTGAGCCTTATCATGTTCCTTATGATCCTTATTGTCAAGATTATGACCCTTATCCCCCTTTGTGAACCATATCAATCTTAAGGCCAGATTTCACCTTCCCCATATGGCGATGATGTTGCATATGAGTATCCTTATCTCTTAGAGAGAATGGATGAAATTGAGCTCAAATTAATAGCATATGTAAGAAAAGTTTGTTTGAATTCTTAGTATAAGGACGTGAATGGATTGTTTCTAAATGTATCAAATGATCCAAAGGATAGGAATGAGTTGTGAAATATTTTATTAGAGAATATGGAGGTTTGGGAGAGGTAGAAAGGCGAGTTTAACCAGTTGTCTCAAGGGCCCTCTTATATCCCCTACCAGTATTCTTTTGTTCCTCATTCTCATGAAGAGCTTAACCATACTCAATTTGATCCAAGGGATCTGCATAGTTGGAGTCAAGAGCAAACTCATATACCTATTGAAGAATCTATTCAAGAGACTAAACCTTCTTGTAGTTCCATTTCTTCCTTGCTCATCCCTCAAACTCAAGTTGTCTATGAGGACAAAGATGTTTCAGACTTTGATGAGGTGATGGCCAAATGGAAGGAATAAAATGTAGAGGTCTTTAAGAATTTATCTTTCCCTCCTATTCAAGACTCCTTAGATGATTTTATTGCCCTAAAGATCCTAAAATATGATCATGATCAACCTTCCATGCTTCATACCCCCTCTCAAGTAAATGAATCTCATCACCCTACCACTATCTCCCTTATTGAGGAGGAGCCTGTTCAATGGAGATTGGTTGACTATTCAAATCTCCATGAAGAGATAGATGAACTTGCAATAGATAGAAAGATGAATGAGGTCACTCCAGATCAATGCATAGATGAGATATCACTTGATGAAGTAGTAGATGACAAGTAGTATACAAACTATCCCAAAGTGAAAGATGATTTTGTCTTTGTTGGTGACTATTTTTCTATTGATAACTCATTTGAGGAGATTTTAATAGAGTTAGTAGGCAAGAAGAGTGCCTCATCAAAGGTCATGTTCAATAAGCATCCTGATTTATAACTTGTACCATATTTTGGAATGAGTGAGTTCATGAATTTCCCTTTTGATCTAGGAGGATCATGCCCTATCATGATTAGTTAATTTAGTTTTTCTTATTTTTTCCCTCCAAGTGTTACCCTGGCACATTTGTTTATTTGTTTTTGCTTTGTTTAGTTAGCTTCCCTATTTTGATGGAATTTGTTGTCTTCCTTTAGTTAAAAGGTTTCTTACCGTCATGGATCAGATTCATCATTATTGGTGGTTCTAAGAGTCATGTAAATGGTCTGAGTTCTCAAGCATAGAAGGCATGTTGCTTCACTAAGTTGCCAAAGATGTTGGCCAAATTTGGCATACATACCAAAATTTTCCTAATCCAGAATAAGAAGTTGAGCAAGGTCCTGATTGAAGAGTGATATAATGTCGCAAGGAGAATGTGAACTTAAATATAATATCACTTTCCATTTTAATGCTTTTGAAACACCTTAATTAGGCTTAAAGTATGAATTTGGTGATCTTAAAGAGCTAGATCATCGTGACATGTCATGTAAGAATGAACAGATTAGTCTAGTTACACATTTGATATATGCACCTAGGAGGTCAACCAAGGCCAAAATATCACATGGACATGAATTCCTTCATGCTTAATAATTCTCTACAAATTTTCTATCTTGATGAGCTTGCTATCTCAAGATATAAGCCTTTCAAGTTATACTTACAGAATGAAATGTGTGTACATATGTCAAGTTTAAGCATCATAAAATAACTATTTAAATTTAAATGTTACAAGGTTGAATGCAAAGCTAACAAGTGTCCAAATATTGAAATCTAAGATAAAATCCAATGGTGAATGGTAATCTAATGAGTCAGTGGGTCCTGAAGATCTAACAATGCGCATTCGATCATGCATTCAAAGACTAATGGTAAACATCAAGTCAAAAGGTTAAAGTTCCCAAGGATAAACATGGAGATGACAAGTGTCAAGATATCAGGTACCCAAGAGAATATCTAATGGTGCATGTCAAATGATAAGGGCAGTGCGCCCAAATAAATAAATGGAGTGAGTTTAATTGTATAAAAGCATATTAATGGTGAGAGAGAGGTCAAAGAGTCAGTAGATATTGAGAATGAATGATAAGAATTAAGATGTCAAGACCATGGTAACTACCAAGTAAATCAATGGTATGCATTTGAGCCATACAATTGAGAATGAAGGATAAGAATTAAGATTCCAAGACCATGGTAACTACCAGGTAAATCAATGGTGTGCATTTGATCTTACTAACAAAGATCAACAACATGTGTTCACTGAGTAGATCAAGATCGATGGTCGGGATTAAAATTTGAAGCTAGGAGTTTACAAGTAAAGGTGAAATATAGTCAAGGTTAAACTAGAGCAAATATTTCAAAGGGATGCCATGGAAGTAGACACATTGGTTTTGATGGGTTCATCACTAAATATAGAAGCATGATTACAACCCCTTTTCTCCATTCTTACATGCCAAAGATGAACAAGTAAGGAACAATCCATGCTGGAACAAGATCCCAACATATTGATCCAACTTTGGTAACTACTTTGACACTAGAATTTAGCTTTCAAACAACTTGATTTTGTCATTATAACCATAAAGAGCATCAATATAGGCTAGATATAGATTTAAATGGATTGATATAGTTGTTATGGCTGCCTTTCATAAGTAATCTTAGGCATTATGATCTTTTTTAATGGCATCAACACCAAATGATTAGAAATCTGGGTCATTATGCTCCCTTCTCCATCCTTATACACATTTATCCCCATCTCTCTCATCCCTTTATTCTATAAATATAGGATTCTAATCCTTGAAAAGGATCCCTCTCTTTGCATGACTAGACTCTACCAAGATTTGTACTATAACATGTATTTGATGCAATAAAAGACTGAACTCATCCATTTACAAGTTAAGTTGAAGTGTGTCTTATGACCTATTGATGTGGTCAAGTGAATGTATGTTTTCCTTGCCTCTATCTGAATTTTCTCACCTTCATGTAGTGTTTTAGTAGTTTTCATAGGTCATTATAAGTGCATATATAGTTTGTTGGTTAGTTTGGAAGTGGACAATTTCCCTCCCATGCTAGGTCAATAGCTAGCCCATGCCTTTTTATGAAATACTTATATGAAAGCTAATCAAAGAATGAATGAAGTGATGCTTATTAGTATTTAAAGTGTCCTAGAGTATGTCTTTTATAATTATAAGGATTAAAACATTTGGTGCATCACCTCATTTTTACATGATTTCATACATTATTATTGATCTCTTTCCCCTTTTCTTAGCAAGAAGCTAGTTTAGGTTTAATATAAGTGATACCCCCAAAAGGAAGCCAAAATTATCCAAAGGTCTGACCCAAGATTAGGTGACCTACAGCCTAGGGTCAGTCCCATGTTAGAATAGGTTTGAGAAAGAGGACCTGAATAATCCCCTTCTCAGCTTGGGTTCAACCTAGGATGCCAACATGTTCATTATTAGCTTTGTTTTTATTAGGTTTCATGTTTAGCATATAAATCCATAAGTTAGATGACACTAGGTTCACTTTCTCATTAACCAAATTATATTTAGTTCTTATGTGCTTAATATGGGGTTGCATATCCACTCTGATCTGATTGGCTACACCTCTTTAAGGCAATCACATATGGGAGAAATTTGTAGCCATGTATCTGTTCAAGGACTTTGACCAATCTTGTCTGAGGATAACCTTATAGGATTTATGGATCTTCACAACCTGAATGTTTATGAAATTTTAGACCTTAGGTTTTGACTCCATCTACATATACACATTGAGTAGCTCTTTGACTACCTTAACTTTATACTTAACTAGTTGGACTATGACTTTGTCTAATTTGATGAGGACTAAACCTAGTTTATCAAAAATGCCTATATGTATGATGCTAGCTAAAGATCTTAAGTATAGTAGGAAATTATGTAGATTATTCCCAAATAGTCTAATAAATAAAATAAATGGAGGAACCTTGGTCTTATTCTTGTAAATGAGCACATTAGTGTGAATAATTTTTTGTTTCATTTGGGTTGGCTAGGTCAAAAATTTTATCAATGAATTTAGTAGAATATCCCATTGCTCAATGATTTGAGAAAATTCATGAAGAGTGATATTCACTTTAATATTCTTCATGTCTTACACTATGTTATATCCTACCTTGTTTTAAACTAGTTAGATCTCCACTGGGGCTTTCGGTTGATGAGATTTTGGAGGTGGTAGATCATTACTGGCATTATGATCTGGTGGGTTATACAATTATTGAGGGGGGGGTTTAAGGTGGTGAGTAGATATTTTTGCATCATATTCTTAAGGGCATATTTCTTCTTTGGAATTTTTTAAAGGCGCATACCTCACTAGCACTCTCCTTTAGTTCATTTTCTTCATGGATATGTAACTATGTGGTTTTCAACACCATGGAAGTATTAGGGGGTCTACCCACATCACAGATGATTCTAGGTGATTTTAAACCACCCATATTCCTTCATTTCTCTCTAGAAGATCTCAAAAGTGCTATAGAATTTTACACAGTCGAGTTCCATGTACACAGTCATATTATGTAATTGGCACCAATTAGGCATAACTATCACAGATGTTAACTTTAGATAACCTATTGGGGGAGGGATCTGGCTGACTATGGGGATGACCATAATTTCTATTTTGTCTTTGGGACATTCTTGTTTTAAATTTCATCATTAGAGATGTACATTTACCTTTGTAGGCCAATGAATTCATTACTTAGTTTCTACATCATTTGTTGGATAGCATCCAACTCATGGTGTATGTTTTGGGTATTGTTAATTATTGCTAATGTCACTTGGTGTTATGACTAAGGAACCATTTCATTGTTCACTAGGTTAAGAAAAATCAAGTGTTGGTTTGGCATGACATGACTTAAAGGGAGATGATTAGTTATAGGTAAAGGCTGAGATAGAGGCAGGTTTTGATTTGCATTAGGGATGAGGTTTAAGGTCAACATGCTTGGAAAATATTATGGATGGGATCCATCATTTAACCTTGGGGATTGAGCTATCTATCAACCTTAATGGCCTCAGAATAATCCATGGGTAAGTATATGATCAGGGGGTCTCACCTTAAGCACATGGTCATCTAGGG
Source organism: Torreya grandis (assembly GCA_037957365.1). Taxonomy (NCBI): domain Eukaryota; kingdom Viridiplantae; phylum Streptophyta; class Pinopsida; order Cupressales; family Taxaceae; genus Torreya; species Torreya grandis. Next base: position 43,675 of record JARHVA010005276.1, on the reverse strand, counting down.
GTCTAAGCATCTTAAACACTAGTTGAGTGCTAGGATGATAAATTATAGTGACTTGACTATACATTTTATGAAACCTAGCATTAAAATTTATGATAGGTTTATTTAATTATCTCTTTATACATGCAAACTACTGATAAAGGATGTTAAGGTCAATAACTATCCCAAATTAGGCTAGGAAAGCACTACTAAATTATTCCTAACTTGCGATTTAGTTTTTGGGTAGGTTGAGGAACTAGACATAGGTTGAATACATCAAATTGAAGGGAAAAATCTTACATTTCACATCCTCGTATTCCATATTCAAAATCCTTACGGAGTTATTATATGAGGTGACATGTTATTCGAGTGTTCATCCCACACTAAGAGTGAAATGGGTAAAATACCTTTTGGGTTCTTAGATAAGTCATGGATGACTCCAAGGATATTTATGGATAACCCAACTAACTATTCCATGGGGAGATCCACTATGGGTGGTCTATTTAGGGGATATTAATAGGATTATCTAGTGGAATCAATGATAGGTCTAGGTCTATCTACATGAATTTAGGCTATCTGATGTACTTACAGGGGTGAAATAATCAATCTACCTCACCTAGATTTAGACCTGGTAATCCATGTAGTAGGATCCATATTTTATCAAGGGTAAACAAGTGGGTTATAAATTCCTTATCAGGGTTTACCTCCTTTTATAACCATTATTATGTGTTTTTGAAGCACACAACAATGGAGAAAGTGTAAATGGAAGACATCAAGATAATAAAGCAAATATTCAACCCTCCTTCTAGCACCAATTGTTTTTGTGTGTGTTTGAATCACACAAAAATAAAGAGAGCATAATGGAGGGGCAACAAGATGTAATCAATAAAATATTCTTTCACAACCCAGATTCTTATTGATAATTCCCTTTAAATCCCTCCTTCTAGTGCCAATTGTTATTATGTGTGTTTGAAGGACATAACAATGGAGAAGCATAAAGGAGGGGAAACAATATGTAGTTAATAAAATATTTTTTCACATCCTATATTCTTAATAATAAGTCTCTTTAAATCCATCCTTCAAGTTCCAATTATTGTTTGCTAAAAAATCCTACTCTAAAAGGCACTTATGGGATTAAGTGTTAAAAAGAGAAAAGTGGGAACAATAAGGGACTTTCATCCTCCATTTTAGGAGTAATGCTTGATAAATCTAGGTCATGGTTGCATATATGTAGCTCCATGATATAGCCCATGTAGAATAGCTTCTAAGAGATGCAACGCTACCACCAGAAGTTCAATACAAGTTATTTAGAGTTATAGTTTAATGTTCTGATCTTACTTCCAAAGTTAAAGCCTCACTTTGCCACTTTATAAAATAAGGTCCAAAGGTGGCTTGATTATAAAACAAAAAAAAAAGGAGAGATAATGGAGAATATAAAATAATATTTATATTCAAGTGAATGTCAATGCTTCAAGAACTAAAATATGCTAAATCACAGTTATACCACTGTGTTGCTAGCTTAATAAATGCACAAAATTGTAGAGATAAAATGGACAAGCTTCTAAGGACAAAATATGAATGCACAACTCAAAAATTATTCAATAAATGTAAACATAAAAAATACCTATAGCTATTACACATAAATCTTTCAAATTACTTTACAATTATAAGTACATAAAGTAAAGAGTGTTCTAAGGGAAACAAAAAAAATCTTAAGAAGATTAGACTAATTGTAGCACAATATAATTATTGTATTCAATCTTGTATTAATATTTTTTCCCCTTTGACACAGGCATAGACTCAAAATATAAAATAATGGACACCATTTAATGATAAAAAGATAGAGTCAAGAAAGTAAATGTTTTATTACAATTTTGACAGAGTTCCTTTACACTAAATGCCAACCCTAACAGACAAGCAATGTCCAATAACAAGAGAGAATAATAGATGTAATCTTGACTAAATTCCAACAACATTATGGGACTGAAACTTAATGACCCTTACAATAGGAAACTATGTCCCTTATATAGACAAATTTGTCCATGAATCCTATTCAACCCACTCCTAGGGAGGTTACAACATTCAATTATGACTGAAGAATGTAGTTGGGATTCTAATAGATTTACTATCCTAAGAGTGATATATAAATATAAAACACACCCCTTTAAGGAAACACATTTTTCCTTTGTGTTCTTTGTCTCTTTTGACTTCTTGTGATGTGCATACTAAATAATGATTCACACCATGCTAAATATTTTTTATTCAATTCTGGGAGACAATATGAAAATATATTCAAATATTAATGTTACATTGTTGTTGGGATTTTATTAAGACTATAATTCCCCCATGATCTGTGCATATTCATGCATAGTCTAGTTGAGGGACTTTATGACCTTAACAGACCAGATGACCATCAATTTCAGTTCATGGGCTCCTTCGGTGACCAGGCTTGATTACTTTCACATGTAGATGCTTTCCTTGCCATGAAACAACCTACTGATCTATCACTATTTATCTTTAGGTTTATATAATGAATCAACCATGGTGGAAATGGATATATCTTTGTGACAATGAGTTTTGAGTAGGGAGAATGTGGAGGGCTTGGGAATTAAATGAAAGTGAGGAGGAGAATCTAAGAATATGGGAGTAATAATGATAAATGAATTTATTTTCTGGTGCTTATAAGGATCGAAAATTATCTCATGTATTGGTTGTGCTTGGTGTCTCACCCATTACAAATTCCAATCTTTCCATTTATTTCCCAATATGAAGTTAGCTCAAGGATTCCAAATACGCACCACCTTCTAGATTTTATGATTACAATGCGACATTTTAATTATCCAATCAAGAACCATTTTATCATTTAGTTAATGCTATGAGTGTGGTGGGAACATGGATATGTTTCCATTGTATCATCCCAATCCATTCCCAATTAGTCTAAACTATAATATATACTGGATAGGCATGACTTGGTACCTCATCTTTACATTTTTTGGTAGTAAGAGTTGGAGGTGATGTGTGGCATCCTTTGAGTATCCTAATAAATTTGATTATATCTCAATCTAATAGCTTGGGGCTCCCTAGGCCTCTTCTACCAATTTGTATGGAAGTGTCATGTGGCATGGTCTAATAGGTCAGACTCTCTCAAGCTCTCACATCTCTATCAGGTCTAGGAGATTGACACATCTAACAAGAGGGAAATATAATTAGTTAGGATCCCTTGGGATCTAACATCTTTGATAGTTCTGGGAGGCTGATAGATGTAATGGGATTCATGTGATGTTCTTTCATTTGGTCAGGCTCCCCTAGGATCTGACATCTCTCAGAGGTCTGAGAGATTGAATCCTTTGATAGTTAGGGCCATGTGACACTTTATCATTCAATCAGGTTCCTATAGAAATTATTGAAAAATATACTAAGTAAAGGGAAGCCACATAATTAATTTAAATGCTTACCTGCCTTCTAGTGAAGCTTTACAAGGTGCCACATAGGACTTTGGAAGACTAATATTATGAGAATATCAATATATGATAAATCTATAAAAAAAAAATAGTTAGCGCTATAAAAATATTCTAAGTATGAAATCATTTTTTTTAAGATGCAATAAATAATTGACTATATTAAAATTAGAAGTTATAGGTGTCCTTAATAGAGACCAAATTGTCATTATAAATATGTTAGATGTTTGGTAAAACTAGATTTAAACAAAAGTTCTAGGATTTTTAAAGAAATATGTTGATTAGAGGGAGATTAAAAATTTGTAAATTTCAAATTTGAGGAAATTTTAAGAGGGGTCTCCCACTTCTTGTGAGAATGGGGTGTGTTGGCTACAACACTTCATGCACCCCAAGACTATTACTAGTTGTGAGGCTTTCGATCTTCAATTTCCTTGGTTCTCTCTTTGGTGATTGGTTGCTTTGCTTTTATACTTTATGTCTGTCTCCTCTAAATCTCTTGGAATATTTTTATTTTTATTGGTATGATTTTTTTGCTATATTTTTTTTTTCCTTGAGGTAAGGGACCCTTTTCTCTTATTTTAATATATTAAAAACATTAGGAGATTGAAAATATAGAGTTAAAAAACATTAGGAGATTGAAAATATATAGAGCTATGAATTAGATAATAATATATCAAGTCAATGAGATGTGGGCGAGTTGATTAATTGACTTGGTTGTTTCAAGCCTCGCCCAGGTTTAAATCTTAGATAAGGTATATGAGGTCAGGTGTGGATGTTGGTTATATTCTTAGGATAGTTAATGGTTATTAGTTATTATAAGAAATTGATGGTGATAATTGTTAGTAATAATTAACATACATTTGATAATATCTAATATACATATAGTATTAAGGGGATTAATGAATTACATGGAAATATGGGCCCCTGATTATACTCCAAACTAGTCCACACTTTGATTAAAAAATGTTATCTAACCCTCCTAAGAAAATGAGAGATAATATGTCCAAAATGTTGAGAAACATAATAAACTACTAATTATAAATATACTCGAAATCATACAATAAAATTTAAATGTTATTTAATAATAAGTTGATTAAAATTTTTTATTTTAAAAGGTTTTAAGGAGACTTGAAAAAGCTTATCTCCTACAATATTGAAATAAACTTTATAAAATTCAAAACAAAAATCCATGCCATTTACCTTTTTTTTACTTGGCCATATTCCTTTGAAAAAAATCATGAATTTCATCTATATTGAGAAATGGATCAAAAACAAGAAAATTCTCTGCATGCAAATAAAAGAAGATTCTATCAAACCCTAGCAAATGTTGTTCAAGTTTTACAAAGAAAACTTGCCCTATATGCATCAAATTGGTGGCTAGAAAGGCAAGAAACGAATCTAACCTGGAGGAGACGGCTCCCATAGTGACTGATCTATCCAATAATGAAGAACACTCTCTAGTTGCCAAAGGGATTCTTGAAGCTATGGCCATGGAGGAAACTCAGATAGATGATTCCAATCCTGATGAGATTTTACACTTTGACTCAGGTAAAACCCTACAAATATAACTTCTTGATGATGTTATTGATACTATTTTTGAATGTCAAAATAGAACTTTTATTCTATTTTTTCTAAGAGGCATTCCTAGTGAAGCTGATTTTTATAAATGGGCATGTATGAATCGGGAAAATAGGGGATGTAAAATTGAGGCATTAAGAGGCCTAGGAAAATGGTATGTGTCATGCATGTTTAAATTAACAGATCATGATCAAGCTATTTTGCAATATGGTACTTGTTATCTGTGGGCAAGACTATTATCTTTAGGCTTGGATCTTTAATTTCCATCCTAAAGGGCCATCTCACTCTCATTAACCTATGTAGATCAAGTTACTTACCTTAACCTGGCTTTTAGACCATTTTTGAAAGATATTGCTACCTAGTTGGGAAGAGTCATTTGGTGCAAGCATAACTCTGATAAATTTTCAAGCTTAAGGGTCCACCCGAGAGTTTATGTGGAAATAGATTTGAATAAACCATTACCTAAGAACATCAAACTTATTGGTCCAAGTTTTGAATTTAATCAACTTGTAGTTTATTTGAATAATCCAAATACATGTTTTTATTTTTGTAAAGAAGGCCATCTAATTCGTGAGTGTCCCATTAGGAAGAATAAATTCATGTCACCCCTGAATCCCTTTCTATCTAGTGGTCATGTTTCTTCTCCCAACTAATCTTCTCTTTCTTCCATCTCCTAATCTATTCCTCACTCATTGCCTACCCCTGATCCCAACCCTAATCCTTTAGAGTCTACCCCTTCCTTTAAAGATGTGGTCATGTCTAATGGGTGGAGAATGGTTAGAAAGAGGAAATAGCCTTTTATCTCTTTTTCTCCTACTATCTATCATTCTTCACCCTAGGAACATTCTTCTTCTCTCCCTTCTTCATCTCCCTTACCCCCTATCTATGAATCCACCCCTACTCCTCGTCACTCCTCTCCTCAAACTTATGCTTGTGATTCCTCTTCTCCTCCTCCTTATCCCTACCAAAAATCTAGATCTCCTTATTCTACCTGTAATGATTGATAGTCTAGGGATCATGACATTATTCTTGCTAACAACTTCAATGTGCTAACTCAGGATGATGATTATACTAACATTTAGCATGAATTATAACTTACTTTCTTAGAATGTAAGAGGGATTTCACTCCCTCATTGAAAGGTCAAAGTAAAGGAGATGGTTATGAAATAGAAGCTTCATGTGTTATTTATGTAATAAGTCAAACTCAATAATATTAGACTTGAAATGTCCTTATGTAATATTTGGAAAAATGTTGTATTTTTGCATACATCTCATATAGATGGCAACGGTGGAGCTTTTATTAGGTTTTCACCATGGATCTCTAAGCATATCATTGATAAGGGTAAAGACCCTTTACATATATGTGTTTGGGCCCTCACTATTATCAATGGATAGCTCATCAGATTCTTCTCTATTTATACCCCAAACCTTACTAAAACGTGAGCTAAACTTTGGGATTAGTTGTCCAATAATTTACCTACTATGGACTGTATTCTAGGTGGTGATTTTAACATGGTGAAACATCATCAAGACCAAAGCTAGCCTAAATAACATGATCTCAACAAAGGATAATTTGATAGTTGGTTATTATGTCAAAAATTCATGGGTGTTGTTGACCCCATTCATGACAAATTCACTAGCCATGCCACAAACTAGTTTACTTGGTTCAATTATAGTAAGGGTGATGATAGAAAATTGAGTAGGCTAGACATGGTTTATCTTTCTCCTATGTTACCAATAATCCATGACTCAAAGGGTGTTTATGTTCAGGTGGATTATTCCACCACTCTTTTAGATCATTACCCCATTTTTTTATAACATTTCCATATCTCAAAAGTCAAGTATTGATAATTCCCTCCCATTCAAACTCAATATTTACCACTTAAAAAACCTTGCCTGTCCTTGAAATAATCTAGACTGCTATACTAAAACCAGAGGAAGGGGATTCTTGGATTGATTGGTGGTGGCAATGATTTCTCAATGTACCATTTTTATTCATTCATTTGGTAAACAAAATGCTTGGCAGCAAAAATGAAGGGAAAAATATCTCCTAGGGAAACTCGTTCATGATAGATAATTACTTAATTTTGATCCTAGAAATATTAGACTTCAAACCTCTATTGCTGCTACAAAAGCTCAATTGCATAACATTGATAATTATAAAGGATAAGGGGATAAAATTAGATCCGTATTGCATTAGATTGAAGAAGGTAACAAGGGTACTAAGTAATTTTTTAACTAACTTAATTACAAACATAACAAAGAAAGAATTGGTGTTATCAAGGATGAATTTAATGTACTTCAATCTAATCCTTCTGATATATGTCCCTTAGTTAAATTTTTTTATGAGAAGCTCTTTAAGGATGATCGATGGCAAGATAGTCAACAAACTCTTGAGGTTATTATTAGGGAGAATATTCCTAACAAAATAGATTATGAATATAGTCATTTTTTAGATAGAATTATTTCCTTAGAAAAATTGAAAAAATCCCCTTTTTTATGTCTCCTTACAAAAGTCCAAGGTATGATGGGATTCCAATGGAATTCTACAAGGCTGTATGGCATATTATTAAGGAATATTTTTATTGCATTTACCTATAGGTGTTTAACATAGGATCTTTAAGATCAAACATTAATGGTGGCATAATCAAACTCCTTCATAAAGGGAAAAAAGAAGACACTATATTTGGTTGGTGCTCTATCACTTTACTTAATACTTCTTATAAAATCATTGCAAAAACTTTGGCCATGAGGATTAAACCAGTGGTGCAAAAAATTGTAAGACTTGCACAAATTAGGTTTATTGCAGGAAGATGTATCCTTGATAATCTTATTCTTGCATGGAAAACATGTGAATGGGCCCAACAAATGGGTCAAAATGCTATTTTAATCATACTCAATTTTGATAAAATTATGATAGAATATGCTAGAGTTTCATCCTTAAAATGTTGCAATGGTTGGGTATCGATACTCAAATTCAAGCTCATGTCCAAATGTTATTTTAGGATGATAATGCTCATATTATTATTAACAATAAGATGATAGATGCATTTTCCTTGCAAAGATCTATTTGACAAAGGTGCCCATTAGCCCCTTTCCTTTATGTCCTTACAACTGATGCCTTGGGTTATCTACTTCATTATGCCAATCAAAATAATTTCATCTCAAGAATTTATATCCCTCATAATGCTATTGTAATCAATTCACATTATTCTGATGATAGTTTATTATTCCTTCAAAATTTTGAAAAATATATTAACAACATGATGGTGATTTTAGAATTGTATTGTTCAGTCTCTCGATCTAAACTTGCTCATGATAAAATAGAATTTTTGATGATCTAATCAGGGCATGTTCCTCAATGGATACCTCATGAATGGAAACAAATTAAACATGGTGAGATTACAAGGTACCTTGGGATTCCTTTTGGTCTTTTAGTTTCTCTCTCTGACATGTAGAATTGGTACCTTAACAGGGTGAAGAACAAAATATTTAGTTGGGGGAATAAGATCCAAGTAACTAACAAAAATTTTCTTACTACACATGTTTATCATTCATCTTGTTGGATGCCTTCAAAAAAAGGTTATGAGGACTTAATTAAAATTATCCAATGATTTCTCTGGGCTAAATGGGATGGTAATGTTGGTTTTATATCCACTTCATGGATACATTATATTCAGCCTAAATATAAAGGTGGTTTGGGGTTAATAGATCTAAAAAATCAAGCAGTTTGTTTAATGACCAAATGGATTGATAGAGCTATCAATGGTGACGAACCATGGAAAATTCTTATATAGAATAAAATCAGCGTAACTGTAGCAAAAAGTAAATGGCAGTCAGTGGGGTGGTGGGATAAAATTCTTCATGCTTCATTCTTATCTATGAAAGCATCACCACCCTTACAATCTATTTATAAAGCCTAGAATTATGCATGTCATTTTTTAATATGGAGGGATGATTCTTTGCAATATGGGTTCAGCTTTTCCACTTCCTATATTTGGTGGAACAAACATGTCCATTGTCAGGTCTATCCCCTTGCCTTAAGCTGTCCTAAATAGTCTTATTTTCACATACATGAGGCTACCTACCATGATCTTATATAAAGTTGAACTCACTTCATTACTACAATCTTCCTTACTCAAATTGAGACCCGTAGTGGTTAGTGTTGGTGCAGGATTATTGTTCAATATTTTAAACCTCTTCAAGATTTTTGAAGCATACTTTGACTGATAGATGAATATGCCATGATCCATCTACTATAATTCTATACCAAGAAAATACCTTAACAAATCCAAGTCTGTCATTTCAAATTCCTTCTTCATTCCTTCTTTGAACTCACCAATAAAAGCATCATCATTTCCTGTGAAGATTAAATCATTTACATAGAACAAAACAATCAAAATATTACCATGGCTCTCCTTAATGTATAATGTAGGTTCATTACTACTTTTGCTGAAACCATTTGTAATGAAATATGAATCAATTCTACTATACCAAGTCTTTGGTGTTTGCTTAAGCCCATAAAGTGTTTTTTTAGCCTATACATCTTGTTTTCTTTTCTTGGTACTTCATATCTAGGTGGTTGATCAATATCAAATTCTTCTTTGAGTACTCCATTTAGAAAGGCATATTTCACATCCATTTGATATACCTTCCACTTGTGTTGGGTAGCTATTGCTAAGACAAATTGCATGGTTTCCATTATTTCAATAGGAGCATAAGTCTCATCATAGTCTCTACCAAGTTGTTGTTTATATCCCTTAATAACCAATCTTGATTTGTACCTATCAATTTTAACTTCTACTATGCTCTTGGCCTTGTAGACCCACTTCACTCCAATCAATTGTTCACACTTAGGTAAATCAACTAACTCCCATGTCTTATTTCTCTCTATTGTTTTTATTTCCTCATTCATGACTTTACACAATTTTTATTCTTTTACTACTTTTGCAAAACATTTAGATTCATCTAGAGAGAAAAAAGCAAAATTCAAGTTTTCATCATCATAACTTGAGTCCTCATAGATCTCCTTCAAGCTCCTTGTCTTTCTAGGCATAATATAAGCAAGAGTTGGATATGAACTGCTACCAGGGTTAATTTTAAGAGTCCTTAATGGAAAACTTATTGTAAATTTTTATCAAATCTAGGAAAATTTGATTCATAGTTGTGGTGAATCCTCTATGGATGATGGCAAATCTATAGGTTGGATCGAATGGTTAAACTGAATGGATTTAAATCTTAACTATAAAAATTAAGAAATCAAAAGCTTTCCAAAACCTAAATAGTATTGCATATTTAGATTCCTTTTGAAGAGCTATGCAATTTGTTTTTAAAAAAAACATAACAATCCGAGTCCATATGCAAAAGTTATGGCCTCCAAAAGTTGTTATTTGGTTGCATCATTTAGTTTCTCCATCATTCAACATTATCATTTAAAATTATCATTCAACATTTAATTCAACACTATCATTCATCATTGTAATTTTCTTCCTTCATTCGACACTATAATTCGACACTATGGTCCTCTGATTCTAGTTCTACTTGTTAGCTTGTTTGATATCAAGGGGTGGTTGTACTATATATGTGTGGTAAATTGAAGTCTAATATTATAGATTATTGTAAAGGTTTGATGAGCTGACCCCTAAAATTATTTATATCCTTAAAATTTTAGTGATCTAGTCCCATCTATCGACCCTTAAAAATCACCAAAATCAAAATCCAAAAAATGGAATATTTATGAATTAAAGAATATTGGTTTCTAAAATTTATCTTGTCTACTATTGGATTTGCTTGATTGAAGATCATGTTGTGAAGGTGATGGAGGTGTTATTGATGGTTCACCTTGTTGATTTATGACTTGTTCAATTTAAACATCTTCATTTCCATCATCTATGAATATCAATGCTGAGATACATGATGTAGTGTCAATAGTTCCATCCCATGATTCATTTTCAATAAATTCAACATCCTTGCTAATCACAACCTTCTTTATAAAAAGGTTTAATAATTTGTATGCTTTAGTGTCTTCACAATATCCACTGAAGATACAATTTTTTCCTTTATCATTAAATTTATGCCTCCTTTCCTTTGGCACATATGCATATGCCACACACCCAAGTATTCTTAGATGATCAACACTATACCTTTTATTTTTCCATGCTTCTTATGGAATCTTGTTTTGATCAACCTTTGTAGGACACCTACTCAATAAATACACTGTTGTTGCTACAACTTCACCCCAATATACTTTTGAAATTCCTTTGTCTTTCAACATGCTTGTGGCCATCCCTTGGATGATAATATTTTTCCTTTTTGCTACTCCATTTTGCTATAGAGTGTATTTATCTATGAACTGATTTTAAATTCTTTCATTCTTGAAAAAAATTAGGAATTCATTAGAAACATACTCTCCCCCTTTATTTGATCTCAATGCCTTGGTGAAATATCCACTTTGTTTTTCAACTAATGCTTTAAACCATCTGAACTTCTCAAAAGTCTCAGACTTATTATTTAGGAAATAAACTCAAATTTTCCTAATATAATCATCTATGAAATTTAATAAATATGCACTCTTAGAGTTGGTGAGAGTTTTCATTGGGCCACACAAATCTGAGTGCACCAATTCCAAAGGTGCTTTTGCCCTTCTAGACATTCTTGATTGAAAAGGGTTGCCTATGTTATTTCCCTAGTATGCATGACTCACATCTTTCAAGTTATAAAATTCTTGTTAGACTTATAACCATATTCTTCTTAGATAAAAGATCTAATCCATAAAAGCTTAAATGTCTATACCTCAAATGCTAGAGTATAGATGTGTCTTTCATGACTGTCTTAAAGGCTACTTGATGTAGTACTATTGTACTCTTGAGATGATCAATCTCCATCTTGAGAGGAAAAATTCAATTCCTTATCATCTGAACTATAGCTATAATGTTCTTTCTTCTTTCCTTGTCAAGGATTTTTAATTCTCCATTTTCCATCAGGACTCTATACCCCTTTTGGACCAACTATCCAATACTCAATAGATTAAGCTTCAAATTTGGAGCATAATAAACATCTTGGATTGTTCTCCTCTCACCTTACTTAGTACAGATAATAATAGTTCCTTTGCCAACAATAGGAACTCTTTCATTATTTCCCATCTTAATATCTAAATGAATATTCTTATCAATAGAAGAAAATAGATTCTTATTACCACTCATGTGGTTACTACATGCACTATCCAAATACCATACCTTGACACTGCTCTACTCATCAACATTGCATACAATGAATATGTTTGGCAAATGTTCAAGGTTGCCTACATTCTCAGTGTCTACATATGCATTTTGTATTGATAAATGCTAGAGTATAGATGTGTCTTTCATGACTATCTTGAAGGCTACTTGATGTAGTACTATTGTACTCTTGAGAGGATCAATCTCCATCTTGAGAGGAAACATTAAATTCCTTGTCATCTGAACCGTATCTATAATTTTCTTTCTTCTTTCCTTGTCAAGGATTTGTCATTCTCCATTTTCCATTAGGACTCTATACCACTTTTGGACCAACTATCCAATACTCAACAGATTATGCTTCAAATTTGGAGCATAGTAAACATCTTGGATTGTTCTCCTCTCACCTTAATTAATACAGATAACAATAGTTCCTTTGCCAAGAATAGGAACTCTTTCATTGTTTCCCATCTTAATATCTAAATGAATATTATTATCAATAGAAGAAAATAGATTCTTATTACCACTCATGTGGTTACTACATGCACTATCCAAATACCATACCTTGACACTGCTTTGCTCATCAACATTGCATACAATGAATATGTTTGGCAAATGTTCAGGTTCACCTACATTCTCAGTGTCTACATATGCATTTTGTATTGATAAATGCTAGAGTATAGATGTGTCTTTCATGACTGTCTTGAAGGCTACTTGATGTAGTACTATTGTACTCTTGAGAGGATCAATCTCCATCTTGAGAGGAAACATTCAACTCCTTGTCATCTGAACTATAGCTATAATGTTCTTTCTTCCTTCCTTGTCAAGTATTTTTCATTCTCCATTTTCCATCAAGACTCTATACCCCTTTTGGACCAACTATCCAATACTCAACAAATTATGCTTCAAATTTGGAGCATAATAAACATCTTGGATTGCTCTCCTCTCACCTTACTTAGTACAAATAACAATAGTTCCTTTGCCAACAATAGGAACTCTTTCATTATTTCCCATATTAATATCTAAATGAATATTCTCATCAATAGAAGAAAATAGATTCTTATTACCACTCATGTGGTTACTACATGCACTATCCAAATACCATACCTTGACATTGCTCTGTTCATCAACATTGCATACAATGAATATGTTTGGCAAATGTTTAGGTTCACCTACATTCTCAATGTCTACATATGCATTTTGTATTGATTAGTTATATTTATTGTTTATACATTCATTGGCAAAGTGACCATACTAATGACAATAATAACATTAAATATTACTTTTATCATACATTTGATTTGAAGTAATACTCTTTTTCTTGTCTTGGAAGTTTAGTTTAGAGCTGCTTGTTCCTTCTTGACTATTTGAGCTTGATCTAACATAGTGGCTCCTTCTTCTAAAGCTTCTGACTCTATTTTCTCTTCCTCTCCCATTGCCTCTTAAACTAGCCTAAGCCTTGAAGGCTTGCTCTAGGGAAGAAGGTCCAAATCTGCTCAACTGGTGTTCATGGGTTTGAAGAGAAACCATCAATTCATCAATTATCATCCTTGAGAGGTCTTTCACCTTCTCAATAACTATGAAAATTGGGTCATATCTCATAGGTAAACTCCTAAGAATCTTTTCAATGATCCTTTGATTATCTATTGTTTCACTATTTACTCTTAACTGATTTGTTAAGCTAGAGATTCTAGTATGAAACTCAGAAATAGACTCATTTTCCTTTATTTGCAATGTTTCAAATTCTCTTCTACGCATTTGAAGTTTCACTAAATGTGCCTTATATATACCTCATTAGGAATTTTGGAGGATCTCCCATGCTTTATTTGCATAATTTACTATTGAAATTCTTGGATATATGGCTTTTGTTATTGCCATCTCTATCATATTCAATGCTTTCACATACTTCCTCTGATTCTCCTTCAACAGTCTTCTGGGCATTTATTAATGTATTTTACGTTGATGGATCGATCACATCTATGAATCCAGTGACCACACACTCCCATAAATTATTCAAGACAAATATTATCTTCATCTTCTTAACACATATGTTATAATTTTGACCATCAGACATTGGTGGATGATGCCAACTCTTTTCATCTAATCCAGCCATATTGTGGACTTGGGATTTGCCTTTTTTCTAAGACTTTTATTGCTTACATGCGGCTTTCTCCTTGTTGGTTGGTCATGATCTCTCCCTTTGCTTGGTCAAATTTGACATTGGTAGGGTTAAAAGGTTCAACTTAAATGTTCTTCTTGGACTTGCACTAGCACAAATAGTATAAATACTACTACCTCAGTTCTACAAATAAATCCCTTGAATAAACACTTAATCCAACACAAAGTTAGATGAAGCAACAATTAATGAAACACAAACTCAAACCAATCTTCCTTGGCTCAGTTGTGTTCTAGCTAGCTGCTCTTCCTCATGCCTCCACCTAGGTGCTTCCTTCTAATGACAATGGTTGGATCTGAATTTCAACGGTTTGCCTATTATTCATCACATGATTCTACTACTATTACAGCCTGACTGAGCTCTATCAATGAGATACTCCTCCTACAATCATGATCTACTCTTTTTTTAGTTTTTTTAATAGTGCATATCTATAATATTTCCTTTAGATAGCTCCATGATCTAACTAACTGTAGGCTAAACACCAGAACATAAATGATATCACTCTATTCCTTCCTCAAATCCATGCTCTTTGAGTGTAGGCAATGATCTCTTTTTAGCCAGGATTGATGTTGGTAGAGTCAGGTTTTAGTTGACTGCTCACTGGGTTGCTCTCCTTTCTAGCTACAATCTTCTTTGATCTTTTTTCTGTTGGATCATGCATCCTCTAGGCTCTTTCTCCTAGATCTCTCTCCAACTTCAAATTTTTTGCAAATTCATGATCTATTGTCCTTCTCACATAGATCTCTCATTAGTTTCTACAGCTGGGAATCACACCCATCCAACCGTAGACTTTTGTCGCTTCCCAGGTTCAATGCCTTAGGCTTTGATACCAATCTGAAGGACAAAACAAATAGAACACAAAAGACAATAGTGCTACTACACTTATTGTAGACACCAAAACAACTACTGCAGTGACTATTCCTTGATTAAATTTGATTACACAATGCCTCATTATAAAGAGGACTTTTACAAATTGAGATACAACAACTTTTCTATTTTTAGACGTTCTAACAACTTCTAGGAAAGAACAACTAATGAATAAGAAAACAATACAAACAAATTTGATAAAAATACTTATGGGAGAATTTATGATTTCCAACACATATTCACCAAAAAAATCATATAGAACTTCATAGTGAATTTAATGGAACTTCCATGATTTTAATCAAATTTTGACAAATTCAATCAAGTTTTAGAAAATTTAATAAAATAAAATCAAACCTGAATTTTTTTTTTTTTGAAATTGTGATTTTAAATGCTTTTAAATTTTTGATGTTATAATTTTGATAATCTTATGGCTATGGCATGTTTCTAAAGTTAGTCAGTGTTGGAATTCCTACAATAAGATGCTACAACGCTTTACAGGGTAAGAGCTTGTAATTATAAAGATTTAAAAAAACCTAAAGTCATTTTATTTAATTTTTATAATATACTCCACTTTTGCAAAATTCTATCCATTTTTAAAAAAATTATTTAACATGATCTGAGCATAACATGTTTATATGATACATTTGTTGTGGCTTGATATTAAGTTGATAGTATGGGGTTGCATGGTGTTAAGCATGAAATATACTGAGAGGGGGGAGGTGAATCAGTATATTATATATCTTTTATGTAATCTAATTTCTTTTATTTAACCACTTAATCACACATTCAAGATATGCAATAAAACTGAAACAATAATATGCACCACATGAGAGAGAGAGAGAGAGAGAGAGAGAGAGAGAGAGAGAGAGAGAGAGTAGATTTTTTACATGGAAACCCAAAGTGGGAAAAACCATGGAAAAAAATATCAAGTATATGAATTAGCACCAACTCAAATTATAAAGTTCGCAAGCACTAACTTGCAGGAGCACCAACTCCTTTACCGAGCACCAACACAACAACTATTTGTGAGCACCAACCCCTTGCAAATATTTGTGAGCACCAACCCATAGGAGTACCAACCCCTTTTGTGTATAAAAAAAAACTATCTCTCAATGTTGCTTACTCAACAAATGATAGAACTCTACAATATCTCTTGTTTTTCTCTCTTCGAAAACAAATATAAACCATGCACTCTCTTACGTATTAAAAATGACTTCTCAAGCTTTTATTTATAGCTTTCCAAATGATCTTTGGCATTCACCATTTGTGACCCTTCAATCCTCATGAAAAATGGTGCTAAACTTGCATGACCCTTGTATCCTTGCATTTGAAAGGTCATATGGTGACCCTTCATAAGCAAAAGCATCATTTTCTCTTTTGTCTTTATCTTGGTGACTTTTTATATTCTTCAAAGTGTCCCTTCATAAAAAAATGTGCCATAACCTTTTTTATCTTCACATGGTGACTCTTGAAATTCTTCAAGATGACTTTTCATGAGAAAATGCATTCCATTCCTCTTTCATCTTTAACCTCGTGACTCTTTGACTTCTCTATGGGCCCTCTTTTGACTTATATGCAACCAAAAATATATTCATTAATATTAAATAAATATTAACACACATTAGTCAAGCTATGAATATTAAAAACACCATTAAATACAATGGAGCCTTTATCATCAATAATGCTAGACCTTTGACATCAATAACAATATTTTTAACAATCTTCCCCTTTGTCATTGATGGCAACCTCAAACTGAAATTGCCACATCTTGAAACCTATACATACTATCATTTGAAAAATATACAGTAACTCCCCTTTACTGTAGCAACTTGTACCTATTATTTGTACCTATTTCTATTCTTCTCCCCTTTTGATATCAATGGTAAAGGGCCTACCTGGAGCTAACACTCAGCTCCCCCTCAACTGATGATGAACCTCAATGATAAGAAGTAAAAAAAATTACTCCTAACATCTCCCATAGATACTCAAATATGTCTTTTGGTAGTACCTTTGTAAAAATATCTACAATCTACTCTATAGTATTGATGTACTCCATCTTAACCTATTGATCTATAACATGCTCTCTCAAAAAGTGATATCTAATGGGAATATGTTGTGTTCTTGAATGCATCACTAGATTATTTAAAATATTAATAGCACTTGTGTTGTCACAAAAAATAGAAATAAATTCATCATATTTTATCTTGATATCTTCCAAAGTTTACTTCATCCAAAGCACTTGAGTACAACATAATATCATTGCAATATATTCTACTTTAACTATAAAAAGTGATACTAAATTTTGCTTCTTACTTAGCCATGATACTAAGCTATCACCAAGGAAGAAAGCTCTTCTACTTTTACTTTTTTTGTCATCCATGCACCCTGCCCAATCTGAATATGTATAAGTAACCAAAGTAAAATCTCTACCTGTGGGATACCACAATCCATAATCCAATGTCTATTTGATATATCTGAATCTTCTCTTTATCAATTAAACATGACTATCTCTTGGAGATGACTGATATATTGCAACCATATCTACTACATGCATGATGTTTGGCATGGATGCTATCAAATATAAAAGATTAACAATCATAGATCTATACGAACATTGATCTGCAATAGGTGAATCTTCATCCTTGCTCACCTTATTTCTTGTACACATTGGTGTGCCAAATGGTGTATAATCCTCAAAACTAAATATCTTTAACATTTTTTTGGCATATTTAGTTTGAGATATGAAATTTTTTTATCTAACTGAAATATTTGTAATCCTAAAAAAAATAACAATTCTCCAAGCATAGACATCTCAAATTCTTTTTGCATATTATTAGAAAATTATTTTATCATCTTTTCAAAGTTTCTTCCAAAAATGATGTCATCAACATATACCACAATAATCAATTGATGTTCACCTTCTATTTTGATGTAGAGATTACTATCAGTAAATCTTATCTTAAAACCTTGATCCTATAGGTACTTATCAAGTCTTGCATACCAAGCTTTAGGATCTTGTTCAATCCATATAATTCTTTCTTCAATAGGCATATATGGCTACTAATATTTGAGAGAATAAATCCCTTAGACTATTCAATATAGATCTCTTCTTCTAAATTTTTGTTTAGGAAGGCAGATTTGACATCCATCTAAAATATTTTGAAAATTTTAAACACTGCATATACAAGAAATATTCTAATAGCCTTTAACTTTGCCACTAGTGTAAATATTTTTTCAAAATCTATTCTCTTAATTTGAGTATATCCTTTACATACTAATATTGCTTTATTCCTGGTCACTTATCTATTTTCATTCAACTTATTTCTATAAACCTATTTTGTTCCTATCATATTGTGATCTTTTAGTCTAGGCACTAATTCCTAAGTATCGTATCATTCTTTTCTATCTGATTTAATTTTTCATCCATAGCCTTAACCCAATGCTTATCATGTCTAACTTTTGAAAAAGTTTTATGCTGAATTTTGGATAATAAAAAGAAATTAACTTTCTCAAATTTACTTACCATCATTCTTCTAGTGTGAATTCCTTCATTTATGTCCTTGATGATGTCACTTTCATTATGATTTTTCTGAACATATTTGGATGGAGTTTTGGTATCTTTTTTCTCCTTATTTTCATCTAATTCTTCAAAATCTTCCTCCCCAATAATTTTAGGAATGTCTACTAGATCATTGATTCTTTGTGCTCTATATTCTTCTATCCTGACACTTGCACTTTCAAAAAAAAATTGGTTCTTTTGTTATAACATTTATAAGCTTTAATTTTGCAAGAATAACCAATAAATATACCTTCATCTGCTCTAGATTCAGACTTTCCAAGTTTTTCATTGGTTTTCTTTATAAAGTATCTGTTGTTAAATTTTTTGAAATAATCAACTGTTGTTAGTTTGTCTTTTCATAGCTCATAAGGAGTCTTGTCACTATTGAATCTAAATAATTCTCTATTATGAATATGCACTATTTTAGCAACTATATCTCTATAATATTTATCTTATATCTTGAATTCATTTAGCATTATCCTCGCCATATGCTAAACTGTTCTATTTCTCTGCTAAACTACTCCATTTTGCTATGGAGTTTTGACTGCTAAATAATGTCTCTTTATTCTATGGTATTCACAAAAATTAATAAATTGATCTAACATAAATTCTCCTCCTCAATCTTATCTTAGACACTTAATCTTCAAACTGGTTTCATTCTCAATTAATGCTTTGAAATATCTAAAAGTTTATGATCTTTTCTTTAAAAATATTACCCAAGTTATACGTGAAAAATTATCAATAAGCAACATGAAATATTTTTCTCCTTGAGTACTTTGAATTCTCATAGATCCACATAGATCATTGTGAATAAGCTCGAACATCTGAGTGGTCGAATACTCTTTTGTTTTTAACTGCCTTCTAGCCTACTTCCCATGCTAACAAGGTTCATAAAGTGCGTCAGATGGCTTTGTAATCTTTGAAAGATTTTTGACTGCTTGCTTCTTACTAATGTTGATAAGATTGTAAAAATTTATGTGTCCCATTCTCTTGTGCCATATCCAAATTTCTTCAATCTAACTCAAACAACATCTTTGACCTTTGATGTCTGATAACATATACAAATTATTGCCTATTTTCTAAGCATATGCAATCAATACATCTGAATCTTTTCTCTTAATTTTATAACCTTTTGCATAAAACTTTAGTGCGTATCCTTGATCACATATTTGATTTACACTTAGAAGATAATGCTTAAGACATTATACATACAAAACATTTTCAATTTTAGTTTTACCATTATCTAAATTTAGTGTACCTTTTCTAGAAATTTTGGTAGTAGTATTATCTTCAAATTTTACTGTGTCACCATTGATCTTATTCAAGGTTATGAACTTTATTTTGTCTCTTGTCATATGCCTCAAACACCACTCTCAATGAACCATGGCTTTCTATCATTTCTTGCATGCAAAGCTGTCTGTACCAACATGGATTTTTTAGGTTATTTTTTCTACCATGAAACTATCTGAACTTTTTTCTTGATGAATGGAGCCTTAAAACTTTAGTCACTCTTGAATGAATTAAACATACTTTTAAAATATTGGGTTATGTGTCTAAAGTTGTTTCACTTGTAACATATTATGGCCTTTTCATTAAAGCCTGATAGAGGAGCAAAAGAGTTGTGACCTCTGCTTGACTCTACATGACTTTACTTTTTATTTCTAAAATTGTTAGCTTTTTTTTGATATTCTATTTTCTTATGACTATATCTATTACAATAAAAATAGTAATCATAAAAATAAGATCTATTCGTGTATCTCTGACCTGATTTCTTTTGGTAGCTATGTTCCCTTCATCCTTCTTTGTTTGAGACGTCCTTTGTATTATTAACTTCTTCCCTTTTTATTTTCTCTTTTATAAGAGCTTCAACATAGCTCTTTCTTTTTTTCTTGTTTGTGAAAGTAGTGGCTTCCCTTTTCTCTTTTTCAAATCTAATACATGTCTTATCTAACATTGAACTTTGATTTTTTAATATATTATTCAACATATTAGTGCTATTCTTAAATTTTGAATCATTAGTTGCTCTATCATTGATTACTTTATTTTTTTTTCAAGAACTGCTTTTAAAGAAGCAATTTTAATAACATACCTTTCACATTCATTACTTACTATTTTTAATTGTGTCATTATATTTTCTTCATTCTTCTTATATTTTTCAAAGTGTGCTTTTAGATCTTCAATTATTTCATTTGAATTCTTTTCATTTTTCTCAATTTGGAGCTTTAATATTCGATTCTTCTTTAAAGAGATTTTAACTCTTCTAAGGCACAAACGAGTTCTCCTTCTAGATTCACTTCAGCTTCATCCTATTCTTCATCTTGATCATCTATATTTTTGCTTGTGGAGGCATCTTTATGTATAGTCATGAATAGAATTTCTTCTTCTTCTAAATCACTGACTCCACTATCTTCAGCGGAGCTAGGATATTTAGAATACAAACTCATCTTCTTTAATCCCTTCTTAAATTTTCTTTTGAATTTTTTTTTGTATGTATACTTTCCTTGTTCATTGTCACCATTACCCTTATCTAAGCACTTTGCTGCAAAATGTCCAATCTTTTCATAATTAAAATATTTGAAAAGTATTTTTTTTATATATTTACTTGTGTATTTTTTTCGGCTTACAAATGGATAGAGCTCTGTTGCTATCTTCATCATCTCTAGAACTGTCACTTGATTCTTGAATCTTAGCCTTCTCTTTCTTTGAAGTCTTGAAAGTAGCTTCTTTCTTTGAGGGTTTCTCTTATTCAGTCCACATCTCATATGCTGTAAGAATACCATGTAACTCATCCATATTTAGCTTAACTAAATTCTTCATCTCTTTAATTTCCAAAATTTTTGCATCATATCTCAATAGTAGAGATCTCAAAACCTTTTGAACCACAATTGATTCTTCTAATTTTTTTCCAAGACCTTGAATCTAATTAACTATTTGATCAACTCGCAAAAGATAACTTGCTATATTTTCTTCCTCTTCCATTTTCAAACTCTCAAACTATCTTCTGAAACTCTGAAGCTTGGCTTGCTGAATCTTTCCATCACATTTGTAAATATTCTCAAGTTTTACCCAAGTTTCATGAGCAAATTTACATTGCATAACTTTAACAAATTTGATTCACATAAATCATATAAAATCATATTTAAAGCTTTAGCATTATTTTTACTTTCCTTCTTTTCTATCAAAGTAGTTACAAGTGTCTGTGGCTCTTCATATTCCTCTACCACTGCTTATTATATGTCAAATCTAAGGGCCATCAAATACGTCTTCATTCTTATGATTCAAAAAATATAATTTGTCCCACTAAACAAAGGTACCTTATTTGTATAAAAATATACATGTGATCCAGTCATCATGCTTTCCAGATCTACCTTCAAGCTGTAAAACTTTTTCAAATGAACCTGCTCTGATATCAATTGTTAAGCATGAAATATACTGAGAGGGGGGGTGAATCAATATATTATATATATTTTACTTAATCTGATTTCTTTTATTTAACCACGTAATCACACATTCAAAATATGCGATAAATTTGAAATAATAATATGCACCACACAAGAGAGAGAGAGAGAGAGACTAGATTTTTACGTGAAAAATCAAAGTAAGAAAAACTACGGAGAACAATCTCAAGTATATGAATGAGCACCAACTCAAATTATAAAGTTCACAAGCACCAACTTGCAGGAGCACCAACCCATAGGAGCACCAACCCCTCTTGTGTACAAAACACAACTATCTCTCAATGTTGCTTACTCAGCGAATGATAGAACTATACAATATCTCATGTTTTTCTCTCTTTGAAAACAAATACAAACTATGCACTCTCTTACATATTACAAATGGCTTCTCAAGATTTTATTTATAACTTTCAAATGACCTTTGGCATTCACCTTTTGTGACCCTTCAATCCTCATGGAAAATGGCATCAAACTTGCATGACCCTTCGTATCCTTGTATTTGAAAAGTCATATGGTGACCATTCATAAGCAAAAGGGTCCTTTCCTCTTTTGTCTTTATCTTGGTAACTTTTCGTATTCCTCAAAGTGTCCTTTCATGAAAAAATACGCCATATCTTTTTTTGTCTTCACATGGTGACTCTTGGAATTCCTCAAGATGACTCTTCATGAGAAAATGTGTCCCATTCCTCTTTCATCTTTTACCCCGTGACTCTTTGACTTCTCCATGGGCCTTCTTTTGACTTATATGCAACGAAAAATGTATTTATTAATATTAAATAAATATTAACACACATTACCCAAGATATAAATATTAAAAACACTATTAAATGCAATAAGTCTTTTATCACCAATAATACTAGACCTTTGACATCAATAACAATATTTCCAACACATAGATCAATGTACCAATCATGTTAAGTAATATTGATCGCTGATGATGGTGAGCTTAATTTCAGAAAACCAAAATTTTTATGTTCCCTGTCGTTAAAAATTGGTCATTTCTTCCTAGATTTCAGAATACAAAACATACTTTAGTGAGATTCGAATAAGAAAGCAATTGAAATGGCCACCGTGTGATTTGAAAGGCAAAGGTAGGTAGCGGTGAATCATTCTGCTATTCCAACGTGGATGATTGGCTAGGATTTATTATTTTCACAGCTACATCGTGGTTTGAAATATATGCTCTAAATGATGGGATAAACATTAATGAATAGATTCATAATGACTTGAAAAGCAGAGATCGAAAACGGGGCATCTAGTTCAAATATCAGCTCAAAATGAGCAGAATTTACTTAGGCTGCTGCAAAATAATAGAACACCTATTGTCTTATGTGGCAGTGGCATTGGAACAATGTAGGAAGCACAGAGGACCAAAAGGTTGCGTGACATGTATGACAAGCTCGCCTGCGACAGTTTTTCTCTCCAATTCGAGCGAGCCTTGTCTGCTCTTTCTATACGCCTTTATTCCATTTTCAATGATTTGTTTCTTCATAAAATATGTTATTGTTTGGGTTTATTTATGCTGCATCTTTGCTTTAGTACTCTAATCGATGACAATGCTCAAACACACGAAAAACCTCTATTTTTCAGAGTTATTTTTGACATTCTAAAATGCTGAAGGATGAAAAAAAACTATGTTAATGCAAGGACATTGGTATCCATGTAATGTACAACAACAGAATTTGACAACGTAAAGCGATGCTCCTGATAATATTGTAGGGGCATATATTCACGTTCTTTCTAAATTAAAATTAGCATTTCTTCATTATCCTGCAATGGAAAATCAAGGAAAGAAAACAATGAATGTTTTGTTTATGCCTTAGTTTAATTGACTCACTGATTACAATTTGTTTAATTGAATTGTTGTTTACAATTTTTTTCATCATTATTATCATCCTAACAGTCCATCACATAGCTGGATGAAGATAAAGCGGCCATAGCTTAAAAATAAAACCATAAAAACAAACAAATTTACTACAATTCATCTTTAAAAACCCAGGGCATGGTTCAAGGCCATCTATACATCACATATCAGTAAGTAATCTACATTTAAGCTAATAAAAAGCAAATTTTCTGTATGTCTTCAGTTAAAAGAATGCTTATACTTCTTTTCACTAACTCTAGACTTAATGGAGTGGTTTGTTGTGGCTGCCCGCTAAATTACGAGAATGCCAAAAGAAAATCCCTAGTGGCGGACCATATGGTGGTCAAGATCCTGAGAAGTGAAGTGAATATGCCCGCGTGTGAGATATAAGGTAACGGGGTTCATAAATACGTCAACCTTGGAAAAATCAGCGAAACTTACCGTTATTATAAAGCTACTAAGCTGAAATCACCACCAAAACTAAAGCTACGCTTGTCCTAAATATGGTATTAAAAAACATATATAGATAGGGGCCTCAGACCTGGGCCTTACCCTTCCAATTGTGTTTCTTATTAAACCTAACTACTTTATTAATTAGCACTTCACTATAATGCCCACTTCTATAGCCCCTTGCGTATCTTCATTTTCAAATTGTATCTACTAACCAAAAAATAATTGCCTAAACCTTTTAGGCAGCAAAGTCTTTTATGTTACAAAGTTCTATTAGAAAGAATGTGGCAAATGTCTCACATAAGTCTAGTACGAAAAATTTGGCTTTATAAACAAAAAGTTTGTATGTATCGAAGGGTCATGTTTTGTAGTATATCCTTGATCATAAATAGGATCTCCAAGATAAGTTTGAAATTTCGTTTTTAATATTTGATTTTTACAATGAATTGTTAAAAAAATAAAAAAAATTATAACACAGAGCTTTAATAATAAAAATTATTTTTTCTTTTTAGATTGTGTAATAGATTATTGAAATTAAAATAAAATAAATCAAATTATTAAATTTAAAAATATATTAATTTATTAAGATTGTATTTTTTTATTTTTTTATTGTAAATAAATAATAATTGAATGATATGAAAAATATAATGACAAGAGTTTTTGGTTCTATATCCAATCCATTGACGAATTGAGTTCCAATTACTATGGCCACATATTAATTCATAGTTAGATGTTATTTAATAGCCCCAAACAGTTTAAGCAGTAGAGGTGACTGTGAAGGTTGCTAGTGGCAACAAAAGTTTAAACTTATTATGTCACCACTTAAGATTTGGGATGATGGTTTTTATTCTTCTATGCATTAATACTTATATTAATAATTAGACATTACAATTTATTTATATAAATATTGATTTTTTATTTAAAATTTATTTTTAAATTTATTTTATATATACCCAAATTAATTGATATACTTGCTTCAACATTTTCTCAAATATTTTATGCTCTTTTAATATATTACACATTTCAAAATTACATTTTACCATTCATCACATATAAACTACTAAACAAAAATAATAATTACATTCTAATTTTAGATTGTTAATAATTAACAACACTTAATGAATATCAATTCATTTTACCATTACATTTACTATTTTGGCTAAGTGATATAAATAACATTAAAACTGAAGTTTTGCAATTGAATAGGTTCTAATTATAAACTAATCTTCCCTACTATATTTGTAAAGTGAAATTCCAAACTTTATAATCACACTTAACCACTTTTTACTAAGTACGGTAACAATAGCATAAAAATCCTGAACACATATATTTATATATCTTATATAAAATTTATCCAAAAGTAACTATGGATTTATTCAAATGGACAATCAATAAATTGAAGAACTTAAACAAAATATTATAAAAAAATTATACACCACATCAATCTGTTTCAGCTTCTAAACTGTAGAAAAAAAAGGTACCTATAATTAAAAAAAAATCAGAGGTTATATGCCCCTGGAAGCCATGCTGCCCCCAGACGGAGCTGAGAGAAAATATAATTGGCCTCCAAAAAAATATGAAGATATGTTTTAGATTAGTAGCCTCATATTAATAACCAAGGTCATCAATAAAAATGGAATTGAGGCTGCCTTGAGACCAATATTGATTTGCTAAGAAACTCTTAACTCTAAGCTGTATAAGATCCTATGGTTTGGGAATTGCTCTAAAACAATCTAGATCTATACCATGAACTGGTATTTGGATATATTATTTCGAACAAAAGTTGACAACAAATAAAAACTAGCATGCCTTCGAGTATTTTGACTGGAGACTTATCTCCATCATACAACATTCTAGCAGTCTGAAACACACTA
Source organism: Torreya grandis (assembly GCA_037957365.1). NCBI lineage: Eukaryota > Viridiplantae > Streptophyta > Pinopsida > Cupressales > Taxaceae > Torreya > Torreya grandis. Next base: position 17,204 of record JARHVA010005276.1, on the reverse strand, counting down.
TGTTTCATTCGATTTTAAATGAATTATGAGAAAAGATGAAGAAAATAATTAGATGAAGGCAAGACAATTTATTGTCTGTTTCAAGAAACCCCATGTTGGTAGTGGTACCATATTCTATGCAGCCATCTCATTTGTATTAAGGTAAACCATGATCAACTAAATCAAGCATAAGCTCTAAATAAGCCTTCTTTTGAAATTTTGGAGTCCAAAGAAAATGTGAGTTATAGATTATCATGTGCAAGTTTAAAATTCTAAGCTCAAAGTTCACGAAGTCCAAATCATTGCTAGCTCTTTGGGCTTCAGGGTTCAAAGTCTGGAGAAATAGGTGAGTCTTTTATGCTTTGTATTTTCAAAACATTCCAAGTATGAAGCCCACAATTCGTTCTTAACTTTACTCTGCACGATTATTCCCATAACATAGCAATATGGATCATATAAAGCAGCCCAAGAAAATTATTGTAGCCGAGAAGACACAGATTGAATTGACTCTTACGTATTTCAAAAACTGAGGCATTGTGAATTTATTATCATTATTATTTTTTATTGAAAAGCACATTCACTGTGGTACCAGATTTAGTTTCTCGATGAACTTTTTTTTATGTTAACATCTTCAACATTTTTTGATCAAAACATTATGTCTACTTTTGTAGCGAAGCATACTTCTCTGCATCAAGAGGTTAATACTTTGTTGTAAAGGCAAATATTGGTGATCAGAGAGGGCTTGTTGGTGGTTTGATTGGAGTCAATAGCCTACCCATACCAGGATAGAAAAGTTTGTAACATGTTAACATAACAAAATACGCATTAAAAAAGGCAGACCAGGATTTTGGGGAAATGCAATCTGAAATACCAGCCTGTACACATTAGAAGAAGAACAGTCAAATCCACGTTAAAAACTTTAAAACCCTCGTCAAACCAAAAAAATATGCACCCAAAAAGTGCGTCGGAGTATAAAATGTGGAAGACCCAAAAGTGGCGCTACAAAAAAACCACCAGATAATAAAAATTAACCTTCGAGCAGAAATCTCCAACTACAAGTCCATAACAATAGTGACAATTTTTTCCTCGAAACGTTAAAAAATATGTAAAATGTTTTGATTGTCAAAAATTGACTTAGAGCATGTCTTATGGAACGTTGAAATCAAAATATCAACCCTTCATCCTAGACTCCCTTTAAATCTTCCTTTTAAAATATTGAAAATATCTTCACTTATTTTGTATGAACTAATTCTACACATAAAAAATATTTTCCGTAAGTTGCATGGGAATAGAGTTTTTTTACCTAAAGATGCTGGACATCTAGGTTTCTTCAATATTCATTAGCAAGGAATTGTTTTATATTTTTTGAGATGAATGGATAAATTGAGATATTGAAGGAAATAACTCATTTAAATTTATCTTAAATAATTATATTTGTAATATTATTTTTTATAATTAGATAATAATTTACAAAGTTTTATGATTTCAAACTTTTTTTAAAACTTTAATTATAATAAATATTAAAGAGATATATATAATTAAAATTATTTGAAAAGATTTGGAAACTATCAAAATTTAAATCTTTAAAATAAGAATAGATGTAATGATGGTTTATATATCAACAAACATTCATTACTTAGTGTTTTCTTGTTAACAATTTTTATTAGATTCTCTTTGCATAGGTGCATTGGGTTCATGCCCTTAAATTTTTCAAACAATGTATTCAGAATCTTTAAAATATTTTGTTTAAAGTTACTCATTCTTAACTCTCTTAATTAAAATTAAAATCCAAGTATAATATGCATGCTAATGACCAAGAATCTTTCAAAAAAGTTATTTATTTTGTCCTTGAAAGAGTGTCCAATGAGTGTTCATAACATTGTTGTGAATACACTTAAGATATGGTGAAAAGACTATACATCTTATGTTTGAATCCCATTTCTAAATTGCATTCCCGATAAGGGACACAAGTGGCTCTCTTCTTAGCTACTCATGTTTCAAAATATAAAATAGAAGATGATCTCTTAAGTATTTTTATAATACATGGAGTAGAAGGTTTAAGGTCATATGGAATGTTATTCATAAGCCCAAGCTTATTCATTTTCTTTAGCATTTAATCTACTACAATTTTCCCTTTTGAAATCACCTTATTCAATTAGGGATTACTTATCCCAATTTTGTTTTTGTCTAAATGAAGAAAGTAAAGAATATATTTTCTGCAAATAATTATTATATTTATTTGACATGGATTGGTGAGTTTTTTAAACCTTTTGTTTGAATAATTTTAAATGCAAAATTATTCTCCTTTAGGAAAGGCAATACTTAGTGCAAAAGTCACATAGATTTAGCATATTTACTAAATATGAGTTCCTTTGTTTATTTTGAATGAATTGAACATTTATATTTAGGCTAGTTATGTAAGTTATTTTATATTGGAAACAAGTTATAGTGATATAAAATTTGTTTATGTACATTTTAGTATATGTCAATAAAGTGGTTGTGGAGGTGGCCCATTTTTACACAATATTAAATTATTAAGAAAGTTTAATTTTAATTTTATTTTATATTAGCTTCTCTTCTCTTTCATATTAATTTCTCTTCTCTTTCAAGACACAAAAATATTTAAAGGTCTCACCAACATAACTATTATCATCAGCATTCACAAACTTGTGTTTGTTTATCACAATTTTTTATCTCAATGTGTCAATAGCACTCTAATACTCTACCATGATAAATTCTTACATATAGATTTTAAAATTTATCCTTATAAGGATAATCATGATGTCCAAATAAATTATTTCCAATGTGACGAAGGTAAAAAATAAATACAATAATAAAAATATTAATTTGGATCCTTTACTTAAAAGTTAATGACATACTTGACATTATGTGAAGCTCCAAACTACATTATTGAGGTTCAATTAATTTTTTTCCTCCTTTATCTATCTATCTAATTTCATATTTATTTATAAAAAAAAATAAAAAACACTCTCAATGTTCATATATCAATTTATTTACAATTTTTAATTTTTTTTGTATTTTCTAGATCATATCACCTAATATGATAAAATTTGGGAGCATTATTCCATTCTAACTTCATTTTTATTAATGTTAACCTATAAATATTATTAATATATAATTATTTTAAAATTTATATAAAATTTAAAAAAAAAGAATCATTCATTTTTTTAAATTAATTTATTAATATTTTATTTTTTGAAATACTTGTTGGTATATTAATCTTATTAATAATTAAAAAAAATAAAAAATAAAAAATAAACAAGAAAACTTCTTTAGTATTATTTACAAGATATGTTTAGTAAGTCCTTTAATTCATTCCTTATGAATTATTTTTCTACCCATTATTTCCTAAATGTCCCTTGCCAACTCATTCTTTTATACCACATATCCATTTATCCATTTTGCATGTAGGTTGTACATTGTCAAGTATTTTGAGGTGAAGCCAGTAGCCACAATAGACTTAGTGTCATAATTTTATGGTCAGCGGTACCATGCATTGTTTAATTCATTTAGAAAATTTGTCTACATTATTTATAATAATGGTATTGATTATGATTATAAAAATTAAAAGGGTTGTAGTTTGATTTTTGAAGATGATGGTTATTTATATCCATCCACTAGAGTATAAATTCATTTATGTACATGACATAAAGAGTTAAACAATTAAGGTCAGAATCATGTCCTTAATGATTTTGATGATATAGATGTCCCTTAATTATGGCTATTTAGTCAAAGGAGCTCACTAATTTATATGTGTACTTACTTATTATTATAATTTGATATATATTTATTTATGAAATATGGACTAAGATATCGATACTCTATTTAATTCAATAAATCCATATAATGTTACCTATTATGACAAGCATATTTTTTTTTTGATACATATATAAAATTAATCCTATAAAATTTTAATATCATTACTAAATTATCATCTACTCTATAGTAAATAATCATTAGATTCCTTTATAGACAAATAAATTATAATATTGATGAATATAAGGGGATGTTAATATGCCAACAAATTAAATACAATTCAATATCTATTTCTTTCATCTTTTTTATATTTGTGGTAGGAATTTTATAATGGCAATGGTAGGGTAGAGTGTAATAGAGTAATTTATTTAATTTTATATTTTAATTTAATTGATATATAGATTTTTTTATATTTTTTTTAGAAAAGCAAATAGAAAAATCATAATATATTAATTATATAATAAAATTTGAAAGTTTTTTTTTGTTTTGTTTTTTTAATATAATTTTTCATATTCAACATATTGATGTAATTAAATAGATACTATTATCACTAATTAATGTGAAATTAAAGAATAAAACAATAAAATCTTTAATAAATTTAATATATAAAAATTCAAAATAATAACCTAAAAATAAATATCTTTTAACATACTTCAAATAAATTTATTTAAAATATTTATATTAATTTTATTTATATAATAATTTATTTTCTTCCATATTTTATCTTTCACTCATTCATTACATACTTGAATCCTTTTTAATGTAAGTTCTAGAAAGACATTCCAATTTATTGAATAAAATAATAAAAAGCCACTTTCTATTTAAGCATATAATTTAATTTTTATTGAAAATATGTAATGATTTTAACGAAAAAAATTACATGTTTAAAAAACAAAATGTAGGTAGAAACAAATTACACCGAGCAACAACTGGAAAAAAATAAAGGCTTACAAATATACATTAAAAATTATATTACCAAACACATAATTAATCATTTTTTTAAAATATGAACGTGCGCTTCACTTTTTGTATTCTTGCTTCTTTACTTTTGAGAAGGAGAACTTTGGTGGATGCCCCCAAACTACAATCCAAGTCATGTTTTTTGATGTCTTTATCTGATCTAAGGTCAATATCAACATGATCATTTGGGAAGTCTACAATTTTGAGAAGGTTCCAATCTATTATCAGTCAGTCTGTAATGGGTCATAGAATCTCTTTATACTTCTTGGAAAACCACGATTTACGTTTTTGTCTTTTTAATTGTCTTACCTCTTTTTATAACCCTGTGAATAACTTCAATATGACTTCTTTACAATACCCATTCATCAAATGGATTGCAAATAATTTCATCTAATATTGAAAACTTGTTTGATGCATTAAGAGCTGATTTTAACTATTTACTCCATAGATTCTGTCAATCAATTTTTTTGGTGAGCATATCTGATTTTAACTATTTACTCCATAGATTCTGTCAATCAATTTTTTTGGTGAGCATATCTTATTTCTTTGTTTAAAATGAAAAATGTTAGTGAGTGTTTTAGGTTTCTTGAGTTATTATTATCATTTTTTAACAATCCAACAATTTTAATAAAGTGGTTATAATTGTGGAATTTGTTACATCTGAATTGTAATTTTTCATAAACAAATTTTTATAATCTATCTAAATTTTGTTGAATAATTTAAGGCCAAAAAATGATCAAAAAAATGATCAAATTTTAGTTTTACATAGATTTGAGCAAACATAAAGCTGATTTTTGGCTTAGCATTATCTATGAAGTGGCCCAGACTATTTTTAATAGAAATGAGAGATTAATTATCCCAAAACATGAGGAAAATTCATTTGAATAAGACAAAACCTTAGGTATATTTTCATGTGAATTAAAATAAATAGATCGTTATTTGAGATAGTCTTTTTGATCATATAAAATATGGATTAATTTTTAAAATCAAATCTATGTTTCCATTCAACTTGAAGGAGGAGAAAAACATTTCCACCTAATTAATTTCTCAAACTATCCTTCAATAAAAATTTATAATAAATATTAATTCATTCCTCAATGATTTTGGGTCTTGTCTTAACAAGAGACATAAAAATTACTACCAAAATCCAAAAAATGTTAAAATATTTTTCCTTACAATCTAATAGATGAAAACAACTTCTAGCACAACTCCTTTCCTCTTTAAACAATGGATTGAAGAGTTTTTATCTTGACCTTGTTAATAATAAACAAGTTTATCTAACATTCACAATTTTTTTGATTTTATTTAAAAACTAATCACAATTTTTTAATATTTACTACTTTTTTAATAGCAATTTTATAATTTGTAAATATTATAAACCTCAAAAAATTTATGAATGTTAGTTAAATTCAAAAACTAAGAATAACTAATTCTAAAATTTTAAAAACCTTAACACTCAGATCAAAAGTTATTTTTCTGCAAAAGGGGAGTCCGTTTGAGAACACAACCTTGTTATTGTGGTTGTTTTGCTTCCATTGTTTGATAACAACTAATACATTGAAGCGATCCATTCTCTACCATAATGCTTTGACTCTTTGTTTTCCTAACACTTTGTCACCTTTCTTCTTTCTCTATTTATGTTATTAGTTTAGGAATATGTCAAATGATCGATTACCATGATGACAATAATTATTTTAATGTTCTTTTGACAATATTCATTTGTAATACAAAATTTCCAAATTTTGGAATCAAAAGTATCATGGTGAATCTTATTTTTTAATATCTCTATTAAATTATTTAAAAACATTATATATATAAATCTATATTAAAATAAAACATAAATTAAAAAATTATGTTTTTTAATTTTATTATTAATATATTTTTATATTGTGAAGATAAAGTGTTTGATGTAATCTAAAACATTGATGTTAATAAAATAGAATTCAATCTATTATTTTATTCAAAAACTATTTTCTAATATTATGGATTCTTAAAACTTTAGTTCATGAAGTCAAAAAAGATTAATGCGTAGATCCTTCAAAATCTATTGATTAAATTATTTTTTATAAAATCATATGCTTAATTTATTTGGAAAATTATTTGGCTTTATGTTTAAAATTACCTTTATTAATTGTTCTAAAAATTAGATATATAGGTTTATTTTAAATTATGTTTAATGTTATTAAAAAAGTATTTCATATTTTATTTATTTTTGTTAATAGATAAAAATAAGGTAATAAGGGCCTTTATTTCATTGTAAGAAATGATTTGGTTAGTATATAAAATTAAAAAAATAGAAAAGACCTCCAAGAAAATTTAAGGAGATGAGTAGAAAGTTAAAAATCTAAGAAATAACAAAATGAATAATGAAATTGAAGCTTAGAAGATTCACAATTCGGAGTAGTTTTGACGTGCATGGGGAAGCACACTAAAGAACCATTTTCTAGAAGCAAGAAAACATCATCTCCAAATGCTAAGGTCACCAAACAACTAAATGAATTTCATGAACTAAAATAAGATCACTACTCTAAAAATTCTAATAACAAAAGAACCAAAGATAAAATCCAAGGATTTTTTAAGTCACTCAAACAAAAATTATCCAAAGAACAAAAATATGGAAGAAGACCACCAACATCAATAGATAATCCAAAAAATAGATAGCTAATATCTACGATGATAACTTGAAGAGAAAGAAAGTTGTTAATGGGCAAGTCATTTTTAATTATATATTTTTCGAATTAGTTTTTATTTAAATATTTTGAAAACGAATAAAAAAATTAAATTGTACTTTTAATTTTAGAGTTTACAAATTATTTATTTCCTTAAATATATTAAAATGTATTCTTTATTGTTAAAAATGTGTAAAAAATAATTTAATTGTATAATTTACAAATTGTTTATTTTCTTTAATATTTTAAGATGTATCCATTGTTGTCATCTTCTATTTATTTATAGTTGTAATAGTATTTTGCATTAAATTAAAATTATTTTAAAAATATTATTATAAAATATATTTTATAAGTTGACAGTTATTTTATTATTTCTGGATGAAAAATTGCTGAGAATTTGTTTTAATTTTACACTACAAAATTAAGATGACGGAATGTATAGAGAATGACAAAACAATTGAAAACACAACTTCATATTTATACATTAAGAATCAAACCAAAAAAGAAAAACGTATATACAATTAATTTTTTTAATACCAATTACTCAAAAAAAAAAAGAAGATTTATTTTTCTTAAACCATCAAACAATTAGAAAAGAATGATTTTTTTTTTTTTTTAATACAATGAAACAATTATCTAAAAGAAGGAAAAAGAGTATATATATATATACCATCAATATCGTTATAGGAGTCCAAAATAGTTACATGAACAGCAGTTGAAGGTTTGTTTTTTCAAACAGCAAACAAACATGAAAGTTTGATTTTTCAAACAGCAAACAAACAACCAATGAAGGTTTGATTTTTCTTATACCGTCTATCTCATATATTAGTATATCATCATCTCACACATCAATACCCAAAGAGCTTAGTGAAAAATATGCAACTTCCACATGAATGGAAACGCAAAAGTAATGTTGTATCGGCGTTCGTTTGTTTTAAGTCACTAGCTTTTCGTGCTTCACATTAAATCCATTGAAGTCATTTCAATTAATTTTCTTTTTACTGCGCGTGTCGTAAGCATTGCATGTTCTGTTTTCCACGTCGGAGAATTTTTTATTTCGTAATTTTCATCCTTTATATGATGCGTGGTCATAAATTATAACTTTTCTGACCAGGCTTGAATTTTATTTATTCATACCATTCACATGTCGTTTCCTCCTTTTTGGACCTTTTTTTAAATGTGTTTAATAATTTAATATTATTTTTAATTAATATTTTATGTATTAAAGAAATATTTATTAACCTGTTGAGTAAGTTACATTTCTCAGCATATTTATAAACAATTATACAATGCTAAATATAGAGAACCTTCCATACCTATTTTTTTATATTATTTATTTATATTATATTTTTTTTTCATAATATAATTTATCATTATGAAAATTATCATCAAATAATAATATTAAACAAAAAAATTGTTAATTTATATTCAAGAAAATAAATTGTATTTAAGATATGTAATTATTATTTCTTTTCCTTTTTTGTGATGAAGATAGGAGGGTTTTGGAAGGGTCACTTCCCTTATATAAGGAATTAGAAAATGATATGCATCAATAGGCCTAGCCATAAAACAAGAGGCTAATCACTAGTCAAAACATCAAAAATAAAGAGAATGTTGTTGATCAACATAAAATCAAAAATAAATAATAGAAGAATCAAAGACTAACAACACCCAAAAACATTACCAACTTACTTCTGGCTTACACACAAACACTTGTTAGTAAGATTTATATGAGTATTTGGATATGGATCTAGTAATCTCCTTCAATTTTGTACTCCTTGTTACTCTAACATTTCGTTGAACCATTTTCTTTGATTTGGTTTTTTGTTTGATACCAAATTATAATCGCCTTCATCCTCTCCATCCTCATGTATAAGCTCTATCTCAGGGTACTTCAACTCCTTTTTAACACAATCCTTATACTTAAATCCCTCCCAAAAAGTAAGAACCCTAAGATTCCTAACATCTATCTCTATAGTTAGAGCTTGAGTTTTGGTTTCTGTTTCTAGAACTAGAGGATCGTTCTTTTCCTCTCCTTCGTGTTGCTGATTTTGATCTTGATTTTCCATGTCTTTGATCTCTCCATCCACAAGATCTATAGCCTCTCCCTCCTCCATCATTATATCCTCCAAGATACTTTCTTTCTCCTTATGATGACCCTGATCATGGTATTCTATGTCTCCAAGCCTTCCATATTCAATATCTTTTGGATCTTTATCCTCCTTAATCATTGTAGCCTCTTTTGCACCGATCTTTCCTATTTGCAAAACTTCAAGATCAAATTCATCTATGTCTTCTTAGTCAATCTAGTTTTTAAAATGAGATATTAGATGATTTTTTTTTCCAAGGACTATAATAGTTGGGTTATGTAAATGATCCACTGAACTTGGATCACCCAAAATACTTGGGCGAGTTATGTGGTCTACCCTAGAAGGGGAAGAACTACTTTGTTCCTGATCCATTTGATGGCTGATGTCTTCCGTATCTCCCTTTGGGTCTATAACATTGGGATCTTCCTCTAGGGTATGATCCTAGGTGGAGTAATTATCCTCTCTTCACCTCCACATAGTTTTTTATTATTTTTTAAGAACTTCTAAATTATTCAAAGGTCAAGGATTAATTTCTTCCAATTTCTGCTTTGATTCATCCATCCTTACTTTTTTATTTTCCTTACTAAGTGACATATTCCAAACCTCCAACACTCCTGTTTTGAGTGGAGAATGACTAAATTCAAAGAGTGAAATAGATTTACCTTTGGGATCCACTTATGCTTCTTCTATCTTTTCCAAGATTGGTTTCTAACCATTGGTTTCTTCAACATTGTTATTTGATTGGATCTTTGAGTATGTTCATTATGTTCTTCCATCTACTCTTATTGTTGCTAACTCTAGTTCTCATTTTCCTTGAGTGAATTTGTTTGAAACTGCTCCAAACCCTCTTGGGTCCTATTTCTCCCTGAATGCCTTCCTTGGTTTTATTGAACTCATGATCTTTATTTTTGTCCTTTATCTCTTTTGACTTCCATACCATTTGTTCGTTCTTTCCATCCATTTGTTTATTTCTCTCCAAGGGTATAATCTAGCGAAACGGTCCAATTTATGGAAATTTTTATAGATCAAAGATGAATCTTCATATTTTGTATTTTGATTACAAACCCCAAATTTTGATGACAATATAAGTGATTGTAATAGAGGTATACTCCTAAAATAATTCATACATACTCTAGCACATATAAGCCTTATCCTTGCTCTAGTGACTACATCGAAGGCGATGAGATGTTAGAAGTTTTTTTCTATACCAATCATTGTCTCCTCTTCCCAATATTCGAATGGAAGTCTAGCTAATTTGACCCATATGAACATTATATTTATGTTTTATTTTTCAAGTTCAAATATTAGGTTCCATTTTCTTAAAAAAAACGTCCATCTTTTCCTAAGAACCAAGGACCTCCAACTAGTATTTAGCACAATCTTAAACATTTTAGAAACAGATCATAAAAAAACCTTTGACCATTGTAGAAATGTCGATGTGACCTTTTGGCTACCATTTTATATCTACTCAATTATGGAATAAACATCAATGTTTAGTTTTGCTCCTAAATATTTTCCTATTAGAGTGTTGTCCAATCTTGAAAATGAGTGATTGAATACATATCTAGGATTTTAAGTTGAAATCCATCTTCATAAAGCATCAGTTCTATAAAACTGACATTCTAGAGATTCTGAGTGTTTTGACTTGGTTTCCTCCCATGAACATTATTTGCCCATGTTACATACACTTTAGGGCTTCACAAGATTCCCTCCTTTTCATAAGCACGTGGGACCTACCTTGGCTTGTCCCCTCCATCCTGTATATATTTTAAAAATCCTTCCTAATCATGGACATCACTGTAACTGTCTCCTTTTTCTTGCTCTATGTTTAAAGTCAAAATTCCACTCTGTTGTTCTATCCATCCCAAGTACCTTCACTTAAAAGTAATAAAAATAACATTTATTTTATTTTAATAAAAATAATAACTCCTTTTTATTCAAAATTTTTACAACATTTTTTAACTTACAAACTTCCTCTAAAAATATCAAATTGATATAACTAAACTAATAAAACAAGTCTAGAATATCTCATATTAGAGTTTTTTCATGTAATTTTAAGGTTTCTAATAGTTATAATACACTTTTAATTCTGGTATAAGTGTAAAGGTTTATTTTCTATAATAATATTTTATTTATATTATGAATGATTTACTACATTAATGAGTAGTGATCTATGAAATTATATGATATAAGGTCTTTATTTGTACAAGACAAGACTATTAACATTAAAAATTAAATAATTCCTATTTTGAGGAAGATCCTTCATGCTTTAATTCCACTAATATAGTGTGGTATCACTCACCCTTAAAATCCATCTTTCATTGAGTGCATGCCAAAAGTCATTACATTCTGTTTAGAGGTCCCCCTAGTCAAAGAGTCATGATCTTTAGCTTAGAGTCCCCTAGAGTGCAGGGACATACAAGAGGGATGAGATTTATCTGCTTCTATCATAACATTGATTGATTATGCCATCAATAAGTCAATTTCTATATTTTCCTTAGAGAGGGTAGCTAAAGTGGAATGGACAATCAAATTCATAGCCCTCATTGGAGAAATTAAATCCTTTAGTAGTTCATCTTTAGAGTGAAGGGGAATTTTAAGGTCTTCCTTAGGGGCATGGTATTCAAAATCCTCTGAAGGTGACTCATAATCATCACCATCTAAATATTCAACCATCACCTATAAGTGGGTAGGAATGGAGTCTTTCTACCAAGAAGAATCCTTATTTTTTAGGGAAATGCAATTTTTGGTCAAATGTCCTCTATTAAAACAACTACGATAGTGAAACATCAAACCATCATAATCAAGGGGTTGAGACCAAGAGTAGTCTCCTAAGTGAAAAATGATGCTTTCAAGAAGATTCTTGGATGTTTTAATATTCACTAGAATCTGGGCAAAAGTAGTGTGGTAGAATTGATCGGTATCTAGGTGCATTTGTAAATACTCATTCAATGATTTACTAATTGCCTTTAGGTTGGATTCAAGCCAAAACTAAAGAGGGAGATGAGTTAGGCAAACCCAAATGGGTTTTATATTAAGTGGTTTAGTGAGGGGATTGAAGTTAGGGGACTATTATTTGTTAACGAAGGGGTGGTTATTCAAGCACCAAAATTTTTCTTGAATCTTTTCCTTGTCCTCAATATTAAAAAACAATAACAAAGAAACTTTTTTCACAAGGATATATATCAAGAATCACTTGTTAGGAGGGGTTGCCAATGCTTCAAGATCCAAGCATGGATATCTTAAAGTTTTGGCTAGTGATCCATGAATTTGTAGATGACACCTTTATCTAAGAAAAATTATTTAGATTTGATCACTTGCCTAGACTCTTCTTCATCAAAGATCACCACCGAGTCATCAGATGTAGTTTTGGGGGGTTTTCGATCTAATCTTGGAGACGTCTTGTGAGTGACATCTTCAAAAAAAGATCTTGGATTCATGCACCTAGCTTCATCCCCAAATTCATCCTCCATATCCATCATGTCCTTGCTCATGGAGCTACCATTATTAAACTACACATAGCCAAAGGCATTTGGTTCTTTTGTAGACCCTTGTTCCATCTATCCAATGCATGAATAGGTAGATGAGGATAAATTTGAATCTTCAGAGTGTTTTTGGATACATTTTGAAGAGAAGGTAATCATTTCCCATTATCTTCCACAATGGACTATTTAGGTGAGGAATAGAAGCCATGAGGAGAGGAGGAAGGGGAGACTACTTGGGTTGCACGCACTTGTGAGTATAGCTAGGTTCCATCAGAACTAGGGAGGAATTATGGTTTAAAGGTTTTGAAATTGTGTTGGACATGAGTGGAGTAACGACCATAGTATCTTTCTACTATTTAAAATTTTTCTACTATTTTTTAAGATTTGAATTTGTTCGTAGTTTTTTAGATTTTAGGTTGTCCACAATTTCTCTACACTTTCATACTTGAATAGGACAATTTTACAAATAATTATTACATTTTCTATTGTAAATAACGATTTGATTCAAATGCCTAATAGAATATTATTAAAAATATTATTGAATAATAATATTATATTAAAAAATAATTTTAAGATTGATATAATTTTGAAAATTAATATAGATGTCTTAAATTTATTCATTTAAAAAAGTTAAAATTTATTAATTTTAATATTCTTATCTTAGATTTATTACATAATTTTATTCTTTGAAGAATTTTATATTGATTAATTATTCTATCATTTTTTACAAATATATTTTTTTAAATAATAATAGATAGCATTAATATTATTGTAACACTACTTTAAACTCACTAAAAATAAATATCGAAACATATAAATAAAAATATTAAGTAATAAATAAAATAAAAAAATAAAAAATAAAGAAAAAGAAAAGGCGGAAAGAAATACAAACAAAACAATCAAAAAGGAATGCAATGAGGAGGAATTACTTGCCGAAGAAATAAGAAACATGGTAAGAAGTAATAATTAATATAATCGTTTGATTAGGCTAGGTTTAGTTGGAAGCTACCAAATTTAGACTATATATGTTAAACATTCTGTGTTTTTTAATGTCACAACCTTTTCCTAAGAGACTTAAAAAAAAATTAGATACGTTCTGAGATAAATATATATTTTTTAAATATTACACTATAAAACCAAACAATAGTTACACCTAACACCGGTTAGATGCGTTATATAATTACATTATAGCCGAATTTCATATATTATGTACAAAATATAAAATAAAAATACACAACAATATCAATATCATTTATCACTCAGTTGTAACTCAAATGAAAATCTAAATCTAATCAGCCTTGCCAACCACCAAAGAATTTATATTCACCTATTCTTTAATGTATGTTGTCAATTCACTCTTGAGTATAGTGCATCATCACTATTCACAAAGGGGATGGGATTTGTACCTTAACTCAGAATCAAATCTAAACACTTTCATCCTTTCTTTGCTCTGGTCACTCATCATCTCAAATTCACAGAGGTGGTGGGATTCGTATCTTAACTTAGAATCAAATCTAAATATTTTCCTCCTTGCTTTGTTCTGCTCACTCATCATCATTATTCATAATGGGGGTGCGATTCATACCTTAACTCATAATCAAATATAAACATTATCCTACTTTCTTTGCTCTTCTCACTCATCATCATTATTCACAAATGGGGGTGGGATTCATACCTTAACTTGAAATCAAATCTAAACATTATCATCCTTGAGATTCATACCTTAACTTAGAATCAAATCTAAACATTATCCTCCTTGATTTGCTTTGCTCACTCATTATCACTATTCACTATGGGGGTGGGATTTGTATCTTAACTTGAAATAAAATCTAAACATTTTCCTCCTTAATTTTTTCTATTCACTCATTTTTATTCTACCCCTCCTCTTTATCTCAATCATCAGTTAAAGTAGCAAGTGCACCAAAACATCAAAAATGTGCACGATAAAAATTTAATGATATTATTTATAGAGAGTCAATTTTTTTTATAATGTTAGGAAAATTGGCACTTCATGGAAACAAATAATACAAGTTTATAATAATTAAGATAATTCAAATAGACATAATACTAAACATGCATGAGATGAAAAACAAGATTTATGTGGTAAAAACATAGCAGAACTAAAGAAACATCCATAGTGTAAGATATCAGGTTTATTAAACTCAAGATGAATGGATTACATGAAAATTTATTATAATCCACTTAGTATCCCCACAAATATAATTTTACCTAATTGGCAATGCATCATTAGGATTCCTCCTCCTAAAAAATAGAGTGTAAAAAACAATATTAGGACTTTCCTTCTTAAAAATAGAATTTGGTGGAATTCGTCTTCCTAGAAATAGGGATTTGACTCTTTCAAATTTATTCCCCACTTGGACCCCCATGCGATAAAAGTGGGGGGCATCACGCGCCCCGTACCCCCTCCGCGCCGCCACCACCCCCACTCCCACACCTCCCTATCAAGAAGTTTGATACAAACTGCACCACAAAAGGATCCAACATTTAACTTTGTTGTCACATATCTATCAATCTCCACCTTGACAACAATTTCCACATGATATCTTACCGACCAACTCATCAACTTTTATACAAGACATGATAAGCTAAACACCATTTTAGATTCTCTAATAATACTAGTTTTGTGAACATATCAACACTCATTTTTCCTATGTGAACCTCTTCAAGTGCTACTTTTCCTTCATCAATCACCTGTCTAAAAAGATGATACTTTACCATAATATGATTTGTGCTATTGTGATAATCTAGATTCTTGTCCAAAAAACTTACACTATGAATATCACAGAATACCTTCATTTTGTATTTCTTTCTTCAGAATTCACCCAATAGACCATTTAACCAAATTGTATCCTAACGAGCATGATAGGCAACCACATTTTTTGCCTTAGTAGTTAAGATAACAATAGGCTTTTTAAAATTTTGCATCCAACTAATAGATCCACCTGCATTTTTAGAAACGTAACTAGATTTTAATCTTATTTTGAAATTAGAATAAACATATCTAGAAATAGAATCGTGAGATCTATTGTAAGTGATGCAATAGTCACTTGTGCCTCTCAAGTAGTAAAGCACCCACTTCACTGCTACCCAATGTTGATGATGTGGATTTTCCATATATCTACTAACAAATGCAACTGCATGTGAAATGTCTATCCTTGTACATACCATAGCATACATTAAAATTCCTATTGCACTAACATATGGTACATGAGACATATACTCCTTTTCTTCTTCACTATTAGGACATAAACTTGAAGAAAGTTTAAAATGTGAAGTAAAAGGGATACTAATATGTTTCACAAACTTCATACTAAATTTGATTAATATCTTTTCTAAGTACCTCTACTCTGATAACCAAAGCTTACAATGTTTCCTATCTCTATGTATCTCCATGCCTAAGATTTGTTTTGTTGCTCTTATATCCTTCATATAAAATGTCTTAGCTAGATGAGCATTTAAAATGTTAATTTATAACATGATTTTGCTTGCTACAAACATATAGTAAATATACAATGACAATATAATGAATAAACCATTTTCTAAAAACTTTAAGTAAACACAATGGTCATACTCACTTTTTGAAAAAATTTAGCTCGTAATGAAGTAATAAAACTTCTTGTACCATTGCCTAGGTGAATGTTTTAGGTCATACAATGATTTCCTAATCTTGAAAACAAATCCCTATTTGCTATGCTATATGAACCCTTCAGGTTGTTTCATATATATGTCCTCTTCTAAATATCCATGAAAGAATGTTATTTTAACATCCAATTTCTCTAACTCCAAATCAATTAAAGATACTAATGCTAAGACAACTTGATTTGAATCAATTTTAACAATAAGTGAAAGTATTTCATGATAATCAATACCTTCATTCTATGAAAATATGTTTTTCACCAGTATAGCCTTGTACCTTTCAACATTTTCATCAACACCTATCTTTCAATTGTAAACCCATTTTCAGCCGATATGTTTTATACCTTTTGTAATTTTTACTAGGTCCCTTGACTTGTTCTTAGCCAAAGCATCCATTTCCTCCTGCAATGCAGTTTTCCATTTGGAATTATTTGTACCTTCTAATGCTTCCTAATAACAACTAGGTTCCCCATCATTAAAAAATAGAGTAATTGAAATATTGGGACTATGCTTATTAGGAGGATACCTGACTTGTGTAGATATCCATACTAGCTATGGAGGTGGTTCCTCATGTTCTAACCTCCATA